>JAJJMA010130974.1:0-14566 GCA_023529015.1 Papaver nudicaule | reverse complement strand
TAGGGCTGCACGTTGGGTCTCAAATATCCTTGGTTTAGTCTACAATATCCTTGATTTAAACACAATCCTTGATTTAGTTCCCAACGTGCAGTCTACAATGTCGTTGGCTTTGAACGCGAAGACTGTTGGGTATCAATTCAAAAACTAACTATATCCCCACCGTAGTTCTTATAATCATTGGACACCAAGGAAAAACTATTGTGCCCAGAGAACTCGTCTTTTAATCCTTCTAAGATCAATATATACAACATCATCAACTATTAGATTGTTCGAATTGGTAGATACGAAATCAAGGAGAACCTTTCTAACCTTTTGACGAGAGAACGATAAATATCAAGTGTGTAAGCTCCAGTCTTCGATCTTCAAATGGTCTTCGTCTCAATACCTTGTCTATCCTAGTCAGAAATGATATTGTAGACTAAATCAAGGATTGTGTTTTGGCAACTAAACTTAACATACCAACGACAGTGGGTTCAACCGAGCAATGCTCTAACAGGTCTCGCGGTTTTTCTGCTGGATTGTGGTTTCCCCGTTAACAAAATTTCTGGTGTCTTGCTTTACTTTAATTTTTGCATTATAATTCTTTGAGCATTATAATTAAGGTGTAACCATATATTGTATATTCTTAAACCTGCATCGAGTTCCAAATTTTTCTAAAGATTTATAAAGACTTGTATGTTTTGAACTCTTATCTAGTAATATAGATCTTTCTCACGTTACACTTGGATATTTATTTTTGAGATCGTCCAAGTGATTAGGTCTTTGGATATTGATTTTTGATATCGTCCATTGAATATCTATATATAGTTCACGAACCAAATAAATGTTTATGGTTTATTTGGGTACCACCGGTTTTTCACTCTCCTCTGATTTATTCATACTGAGTACGGAAGATTTCTCCCGTATTTTGTACAATGCAGAAGCAAGGAAGAATGCATGACATTAAAGCAACCAAATCAAGTCCAAGAATTACCCATCTGTGTTTTGTGGATGGCATTCTTATCTTCCTCATAAACAAGCTAGCAGGTCTCAGGTACTTTCTGTCATTACTTGATCTATTTAGCAGCACTTTCGGGAAAATAGTGAATTTACTCAAATTTACGATTTTCTTTAACAAACATCTTCCTCACTCAGCATGCAATCACTATGCGCAGATTCTTTAGATGAAGACCATGGGTTTAGGAGAAAAATATTAGGCCTTCCTCTCCATATGTCTAGCACTAATAGTCTTTCAAGCTACGCGGAGCATAGTGTGTTAGGTACCATGCCTATCTATCCCATGCACTACTTAAATCTTCCCCAAGATACTATCAATCCCATGGAAAAAGTTCAAAGATATTATCGGCAGGATCACAATTTTGCACACTCAAAACGCTTCAAGAGCTGGACAAGCTTATGTTCCGAAGTGAAATGGAGGTTTGGGTCTAAGAATTTATGAATATGTAATTATGCACCCTTATCCAAAACAGAACGGCAGTTACTACGCAATCTTGATTCTCTTTGACAAAAAATATTGAGGTGTAAATATTCCCTTATCAAGACTTAATGGATTATGGAAAAAATCTATCATGGATTGCAACAAGTAAGACGTTTTTCTACATGGAAAGTGGTCGATGGAAAACAAATAAATATCTGAAGACCTCAATGGAATACTAATTCTAGTGGCCGCATATTACACTGAATGAGTTGAATTTTAATAATTATCATTATGTTGTTGAACTTATAGATGCAGACAAGCAATCGTGGAACTTGGATCTTCTTGAACAACTATTACTCAAGAACAGGTACAAGAAATTCTCATTGTCGCGTTGGATCTGACAAGGAGACAAATTAGTCTGGCCATTAACCTCTACTGAACACTTTACTATAAAATCCGCATATAGTTCTTTGGCAACGACGAACCAGTCACACCAACTCCACTATATGTCTATCTCGTCCTATGTTTGGCTAAAATTATAGAAACTCGAGATACCGTATAGATAACATCCTTTCGTTTCGGACAAGATTACTCACTTGGCCTTCTTAGCAAGATCAAGTTGCTCATAGTGTTACCAAACTTCTAAGGCGACAACTCTTTACTCATGCACTGCTCATTTGCTCATTCAGTTTGATCTGTGTGTGCTCCTGAATTGGTCAACACTGTTAACAGATACAATAATAATATTTATCGGGTTATCACCTGTCCAGACAAAAAAAGTTGTATTCAGCTTCATGATCATATACATCACATCGTTTACATCATGTCGGATATGAGATGCGATACTTTCTTTCGGAATCGCTACCCGAATCCACATAACATCATTAGGCATATTAAGCAATATAATCACTGACAATATCATCATCTAGACATTGTTTCTACTAATGTTGTTTGTATAGACGATCGCATGTGCTCCCTCATTGGCGTCCATCATCAGAGGGTTACTATAAAATTAATATCGATGCTTTTATGTTGCCTATTCATACTTTATCTGGAATCACAGCTGTAATTCTTGACCATGCGGGGAGATTCGTGGCAACCATGGGACTTTTTCAATGTGCCAGAAACATAATACAGGTTGAAGCGTGGGATTTCTCTTATGCGATGGAATGGACGACTCAACTTCAGTACCAGAAGTTAATTTTAAAAAAATATTTTTGCATGCAGTGAATGTCCTCTACAACGACTAAATCCTCGCTGGCATGATGCTTGTACAATTAATGGGTGCTTAAGTTTGTTGAGATAAAACCCTCAATGATCATGTGTATTTGCAAATAGAGTTTGTAATGGTGTGGCCGACCAAATGGCTACATATGTTAGAATAAATAACTTAGCCAGGATTTGGTGGTATGTGTGTCCTTTGGAGTTCTAAGAAACTCTAGAAGTTGATATATATGTTTTGTCTTAATAAATAATTTCTTTTCTATTAGAAGAAAAAAGAAAAAAGAACATGATTCCATAAATTTTGACTTTGATTTACTAAAGAGGTTTGTAAACTAGTGTTGATTTACTAAAGAAAGATTCTAACGCGTCTTTCTTTCTATATTAACCAACACTTCCTTGTCGTAATCTCTTTGCCAATGGAATTCTCTGCATCACAAGGAGTGTCAGAACAAAAACTAACATTATTTCCAGCCATAGGAAGCAACCAAATTGATTTTGCATACCAAGGTACATATTGACATGGCTTAGGTTCTCTTTCCTCTTTTTATTTTCTCACCGCCTAGAAAAAAACTTCTTGTAAGTGTCTCAGATCGATCCAAATTCGATCCTATGGATTGGATTTGAGTCGAGCTTGGTAGTGTAAATACTTATTTGCTTATCTTCTTTGTTCTTTTGGGAGAGTTTTTTTTTGTTCTCAAATGGTTATAGAAGAAGATGGAGAGGTGTTGATGTTGTGATCTTTTTAAAGAGGAGTTTTGGGGTTTCTTTCATTAAATCCAACAATTAAATGTTTATCTTCTTTCTGATCTGTTTGATGGAGGTATTAGATCTTCTCCAAGTTTTCTTCACTGATGTCGCTGTGCATCTGGTGGTGGGCATGTGTTTGAAGATTGGGGGTTTTGATATATCAGGTTGGTGGTGTTTGTTTTCTGGCTTTTCCGGTGGTTTGTATCACTATTTTTGTCCTGGTGGTGGAGATGGAGGGTGGTGGTTCCTCCTATTGCTAGGAGTTTGAGAGTGGTGGTGCTGGTTTTTTTGTTTCCTCTCCTGATGTAGGTGGTATTGATGGAAAGTGATGATCCATCATACTGCTGGTGAAGGAGATGGTGATGGAATGGTGGTGGTTGGTGGTGATGGCCAGATCTGGTTCAAGCAGGGAACCGGGTCGGGTTTTGGTCGGGTCTTTGTTTTGATGGATTCGGGTCTTGCTGCTTGGGTTGGTTTCTGTTCCGCTGCTGATCCATTTTGACTCAACTGATTCACGCCTATGTTGCTGTTGCTGACTCTCTTCCGTGCTTGGTCTAGGGTCGGAGTACTCGGTATTTTGGTCTTGTATTATGTTGGTCGGATTAGTAGTGTTTGTATGTAGTTATGTCGTTTGTGTTTCTCTCCGTTCGGAAGATGAATTGTATGGATGTAATTCTGAATCCCGTAAGTCTAATGACTGATGTATCATGTCATTAGTGTGAGAGTCAGTTGTCCTTTGGATTGGTGTATTCGGTCTTGTATTTGGTTATATTAGAGAGGTACGGAAACATTATCCTTCCATTTCTAAGTGGGTAGAGTAATGTTATGCAACTCCTGCTAGATTATATTATATGGACAAGACTCTTTCGTCAGCTCAGGGAGTACAACAAGAGGACCCTCTTGGTCCCATGTTATTTGCTTTAACTGTACACCCCTTGATACATAGAATTGCAGATGCATGCTCATTGGACTTGCATGCATGATATTTAGATGACGGGACCTTAGTTGGGGACACGTTGACGGTGGCCAAGGCCTTGGACATTATTCAGCAAAAAGGTGTTTTTTTGGGGTTGCATCTCAATGTCTCGAAGATTCAACTCTTTTGGCCTACAATTGATAGTAGAGGTTTGGTTGAAGGCGTTTTCCCGTCTCACATATGCCAACCTTTGGAGGAAGTAAAGTTGTTGGGAGGACCTGTTAGCTTGAGCCCCCAGTTTTGTAAGAATATGGTGGTTAACAGAGTTCATAAGACCACGACCTTGATTGATGGTATACAAAAGGTCAAAGATCCTCAGGGTGAGCTTTTATTGTTGAAGAACTGTTCTGGTGTCTCCAGGTTATACTTTGGTATGCATACAACTAAGCCTGAGTATTTGGAGGAGGCACAGGTGGTTTTTGATAATCATCTCAAGCAGTTTCTTAGATATCTTGTTACCAGAGATGGGTCGGGCTTTGGTCTCCTACAACAAAGGCTTTCTACACTTCCCATCAAGTATGGTGGATTAGGGGGTGTATACCATGGAGGATACCATGCAATATTGCTATTTGACATCTTGTTTCCAGACGAAAGCTCAGCAGGAGAATGTTTTGAGACAATCTGGAGTGTCTGGTTTGAGTCCCAGTTTTGAGCACGCGCTTACCCTATACAGGACATATTGAGATTTCTTCATTATGCATTGACGATATTGCCCCCCATTCTATGAGTTCTTTGGCAATCAAGTACTTTGATGCAGTGAAGAAAGATTTACCTAATCGGTTTGTTATGACGGAGCGTGATTCAGCCCTGTGGCAGAGTAACAGGATCAAGCATGCACAAGATTATTTGTTGGTCATTCCGATTGATGGGCTTAGTCAAAAACTTGGGCCTCGGCATTTTAGAGATATCTTGCGTTATAGGCTTGGAATCCCTCTTTTCGAAGAAGGGGACATTTGGTCCAGCTGTGGCAGGGAGATGAATATTTTTGGGGATCATGCGTTGCATTGTTCGCATGCGCAGCTTGTTGTCAGATTCCCATATAATTCTTGTAATTTTTCTTCTTCGAATGAATAAAATTCCTTCCTTTTGACCAAAAAAATAAAATAATAATAAATAAAAAATAAATTTGCACAAGAGCATCCAAAAAACTTATTAAATGCTAGTATAAATTGGTGAGTATGAATGAACTTTCTATCCTAGAAAACCTTTGCATTCTTCTACTGATTTTAAAACTTCTAATAGCTATACATTGCCCGTGGAATAGTACTGGTAGGCACATCCTTCCCGTATGGTTTGTCAAAATTGGGACTAAAAACAAGGATAAGAATCTCAAGGGAGATACGCTTCAGACACTAATGATAAATGTACGATGTCAGCACATGGTATCCACCAAATTTATCATAAGAAGAGTTTCAAAATTAATTAATTAGGTGTCTAAATTAATTAGTCAATGAAATTGGGCAAAATCTATATTTTGATTTTGATACATCATAGATTTTTTTTTTTTTTTGGATAAACAGGAAACTTCATTCAAACTAACCAGGGATCATACAATATTGTTCCAAGAGCTTAGCATCAGCTTCAACTCTAGCAAAGAAATCACACTTAGAAGAATCCGGTAGGGATTCAGAAGAGAAAAAAACATCAGACTTAGCTCTAGCCACCTTGGCAAGGCTATCAACCAGATTTAAACACACTCTGTTTTTGAACTTAAACATCACTAAAAGTACTAAACTGAAAACACACTCTTTATAAGTTTCCTGTAGGTCTCCAATTTAAAGAAGAAGGAGAGGACACAACTCCATTAACTGTAGACACCAAATTTTTGCAGTCGTTGTAGATAATGACTGAGGTGAGACTCTTTTCTTTGATCCACTTTTGAACTTCCAAAAAAGCTTTGGCTTCAGCGTCTAATGGGCAAGAAGCTCTTCCTGACCCGACTCTGCATTCCCTTCTGCCACCTTCTTTGTCCCATAACATTATAGCATAACCCATAGAAAAGTCAGTTTTGTCGAAAGCTGCATCGAAAGATATCTTCCAATTAAAGTTAACTTCAATCTGTGAAACCTGATCAGGTTTATGCTTAGCCTGTGATTCTGTATCATGCAGGGTCATGTTCCCAAAATCTCTACTTATTTTTGCAATCAAATCATTAGGCGAAGGCATAAATTTCTCATGTATAACTGCATTTCTATATTTCCATAAGGCCCAGAGAATAAGAGTAATTTTCTTATGCATGTCTACAAGGTTTTTATCAAAATAACCAGCTAGAGAACCAGTGTTTTATGTCCAAGAAATTATTGCTAGTAAGCATCTGTAAGGAGAAAGCAAACCAGATGGTTTTAGAGAAGTTACGGTCGACAAAAAGATGAAGTTCATCTTCTTGAACATCACTGTTACAAAGTTTACAACTAGGGTCAGTATTCTTTTTTATTCTATGAATACGTTTCCCTAAAGAGAGAACACTGGAAAGCAATTTCCAGCAGAAAAGTTTAATTCTGGGGATGACTTGGAGATTCCAAAGGCTAATCCAGAGTCGATTGTTCACAGGATTTCTGTTGTAATTAATTAAGAGCTTATAAGCAGATTTTGTAGTGCACTCACCAGATGGGGTAGAAAGCCATCTAATCCTATCTTCATTGTTTTTATCAGGAGTAATAGAGAGAACTTTGTTATGGACTGAAGGATCCAGGTATTTCTGAATGGTATCTAAGTCCCATTCACCATCTTCATTTAGTAACTGCCTAACTTTCATTGGAGTATTGCCATCAATGAGGATTGGGAAGAGCAGACTGTCCTGTTCAGGCAACCAAAAGTCTTCCCAGATGTCAATTAAGTCTCCATTATTAACCTGCCAAACATGGTTGCTTTTAATGACTTTTAGACCTTTTTTTATACTAGACCAGATCCAAGAGTTTTTAGATTTTCTAGACTTCTTCAAAGGGTTTGACTTAGGAAAATATTTATATCTAAGAACTGTAACCCAAAGTTGATTTGGGTTTGTAATCATCCTCCAGGCAAGTCTAGTCAGAAGAGATAGGTTATGTTTGTGAGGGCTTCTAATCCCCAAGCCCCCATTTTCTTTACTTCTGCAAATACTGTCCCAAGACTTAGTAAAAATGCAATGCTTAGGATCTTTTTTACTCCACCAGAAATCTCTCTGCAAGTTGTGAATCTTGTCCAGAGTTTCTTTAGGAAAGGCTAGGCATTGCATTTGGTATGTAGGATATGAACTAGTTGAAGCACTGATAAGCATTGTTCTACCTGCCTGAGCAAGAAGTTTATTTTTCCAACCCCTAAGAGAAGTGTAGTATCTATCTAATAGTGGCTTAAAATTATTAGTTCTCTTTCTATCAAAAAACAGCGGTGTCCCTAGATATTTGTCATTTTTCTTATTCTTTTAACTTTAAGAACTCTAGCAATAATCTTACAATGCCTATTATGTAATTTAGGGGAGAAATAGACCCCTGACTTGAAGGTTAACAATCTGGCCAGACATTTCTCCGAAGATTTTTAGAATATCCATCAAGTTCTTTGCCTCTTTGATACATGCTTTCGAAAGGAGAAAGCAGTCATCCGCAAAGAACAAATGGGAGATAGATGGGGCTTCTTTACTAACTCTAATTCCAGATAATTGACCATTGACTTCAGCTCTATACAGAAGTCTGGAAAGAATTTCCATGACTAGAATAAAAATATAAGGAGAGAGGGGATCCCCTTTGTGGAGGGTAAAAACCCCTCGGGACACGTGTCGTAAATCCAAGAAGCAGAATAGCGTTGGAAGAGCTAGCAGCGAAGCCTCGGTCCAAGCCGAAGAGGAACGAGACCAAACACGACGAGTGAAGACTCGGACGAAAAGAGATTCGGACCGTACCAAGGGACCGAAGTCCCAGAGCATACCTCGGAGCACCACCGAAGAAACCGCCTTACTCGACAAGGACTGACGCCACCACGATTGAGTCTCTTGTCTTATTAGCTGTAAACCACCCTAAGCTCGGCCTATATAAGGCGAGCTTGGAAAACTTTGTAAGGGTTGGATTCTTTTGGGTAGAACCTAAGCGGCAAGAGTGGGATTAGGTCTGTATCTCCTCTAGCTCCTTAGGGTTATAATCCATGTAGTCACAACATTGAAATATAAATCTTAACATATTTGGTCTTTGATTATTGTCATTAATGCATCTTCGGTATTGTTCTTATGATCTACGTACCATGGAATCATGTTAAATAACTGTATGTATGGGTATATCTGATGGTTGTGGTACCTCATGTACCTATGCAGATTTTCTACTCGTACACCCTTGACGAAGCCCCCTCTCTACTTTGAACTTATCTCCTAGAACTCCATTCAACAGAACAGAGAAAGAGGTTGTGGAAATGCATTGCATTATTAATTGACACCAATCCTCACTGAAACCAAAACAGAAGAGCGTTTTCTCTATAAAAGACCATTCAACCCTATCGAAAGCTTTTCAAAGATCAATTTTAAGCGCTAGAAAGCCATTTTTATTCCTAGAAGTTTTCATAGTATGCAGAAGCTCATGAGCTATTATAATATTGTCTGTAATCTGCCTTCCTGAAATGAAGGCAGACTGGTTGACATATATTATTTTATCAAGCAATGGTTTCATTCTATTTACCAGGATTTTAGAGATCAGTTTATAAACAGTATTACTTAAGCTAATAGGTCTAAAGTCTGAGGGAGATGAAGGGTTTTGAACCTTAGGAATTAAAGAAATAAAAGTGTAGTTCAGGGACTTAAGAACGTGTTTAGTTTTAAAAAAATCCTGAACAGTATCCACTAGATTTTGTCCTACAATATCCCAATTACTTTTAAAAAATCCTGGAGGATAACCATCAGGGCCAGGAGAGCCCCATTGGTTCATACTAAATAGAGTGTTTTTAATCTCATTAATATCAGGGATTTTTACTAGTTTGTTATTCTCATCCTCTGTAATACAAGGTTCAACAATCTCACACAATATGTTATCATGGAAAGATCCATTAGATTTACCTATGTTCAGGAAATGATTCTTAAGTAAATCATTTAATTAATTGATTTTTATCCTCAATCCAAAGACCTGTGTTATCTCTAAGGGTGTGAATATGGTTCACTCTTCTCCTATTAGAGGCACATTGATGAAAATAAGCTGTATTTTAAGTCATAGTCTTTCAGAAACTTGTCTTTTGAGAGGAGATTCCAATAATCTTTCTCTCTTTTATACCAAGTATCCAAAAGTTGTTGAGATTCTTTTATTTTCCTAACAGGCAAAGGATTAACTTTATGCAGTTTTTCTATTTCAAGATTAAGCATTTCAATATTACTAAATATATTTCCAAAGACTTTCTTATTCCAGTCTTTGAGAGTGACACTTAGATTGTCTAAGTTTGATTCTAAAACATAAGCACTAGAACCTGGAATAAGAACATTCCAATTATCTCTAACAAGAGAAGAAAAACCTTCATGGTCTAACCAGGTTCTAAGCACTTTAAAAGGCTTTTTCGAAGTGGATAGAATAGGTAAAGGAATCAGAATGATAGGTGTGTGGTCTGAGCCTACTCTCTAAATGTTTAACAATAGCATTTGGAAATAATTCAGTCCATTTAGAAGAAGCAAGCACTCTATCAATTCTCTCTTTTATATTTCATTTCCTTCTCGATTATTTGACCAAGTAAATGGAATCCCTTGGAACCTAAGGTCAATGAGTCATAATCTATTAATACTATCATGAATATATTTAACAGCAGCGGAGGTATCATTGTTTCCTCCCTGCTTATCCTGAATGTGTAAAATAAAATTCAAGTCTCCAATAATCATCCAAGGATGGTTATTATTCAGACTAAAATCACAGATCCATTCCCATTGTTCTAACTTCTGTTGAGCCGAATGGGCACCATACATACAAATGAGTTTCCATAAATTATTATAATTATCTAAAACTTCAAATAAGTATACGTTATTATGGAAAGAAATGCAGCTAACAGAGACATTATCATGCCAAGCCATTAAAAAACCACCAGACTTTCCTATTTTGGGAACAAGAAACCAGTCATGAAACTTAAATTTCCTAACTATTTTTTCCATAACATTAAGGTTTGCTTTTGTTTCTAAGAGAAATATCATGTCAGGGTTTTGTTTTCTAATCAAATAATTAAGATGATTCTGAGTAATTGGGGGGCCAATCCCTTGAACATTCCATGATAGTAATTTCATGATTAATTCTAAGAAATAGAACAGAGAAATAATTGAGGTGCAATGGGAACTAAAACTGTAAAAAATATGCAAGGATCTAATATGTCTGAATTTAAAAATATTGACCAGCAAGCAAAAGAAAGTTGAGCAGTGAGGATTAGAGCATATTAAAAACTGTGAAATAAAACGAGAAAAAAGCACAGAGAAAGCAATATTTGAGTGTATGAATAAAACAAACAGAGAAAGCAAATTATAATTATCAAGTTTGAGATGATAAACCTGGATGGTTATATTGACAAGGATTCCAGCTTCCATTGCAACCTCAGCATCAGGTACAGCATTCTGGCTAGCTTCCTTGTACATTTCATTTGAATCAATCCCCTTATACAAATCATCTTTATTCCCATTTTTCTCATGACAGAGCGTTTTAGAATACTTATGAAGAGCCACATTTATCTGATTAGCTATTTTCTCCATATTTCCATTATCTTTGACATCGATTCTTGGTATATTTTTCTTCCAAAGACCACTGGAAAATAAGCACCCAGTACTAACAGAAACTTCTCTAGATACAGTTGAAATATCATGGTTGTGCTTCATTAGTTGATATGCTAGCTTATCTTTTTTGGAACCACAAGTAGAGATATGAGTAGAAAAATTTAACTTTGAAAGATTGAATGAGGTTACTACTTGAGAATTGTTTTGACTTAAACTGTTTGAGAGGAATGATTACTCAAGCAGAGGATCTATTTGAAAATCATTTGAGCTCAAAGGAAATAAGGTAATTGAATTTTGCCAATTGTAACACATGCAATTTGAATTATGCTTAGAATTGGGGTATGTAATTGTGAATTTAGACATAGAAAAGATGAATATGTTGTTCAAATCAACAATCAACACCAACATAATCAAATTACGGAGCTTTGAAACACTTAACTTGTTTGAATTTGTGACCGATGCCATTCATGCAGAAGCCAAAATCAATTGAATGAATCAAACCGGTGAAGATTGCTGGAGACCGAAGGGGTTGATTCAAAATTTCTTCTTGCTAACCAGAAAGATCACGCCTAGCTGATGCCTTAGCTGCAAATTTCGCCGAAACCCTAGCACCTACCACCCAGGTAGAAGGCGAGAAGGGATGAAAACCTGAAAAGGTATAAACCCAATTTGGGTGAAGAACAAATCAATAAGTCAGAAGCAATAGAAAATAAGTATTTGAAGAGAAAAAATCAAGAGAGATATAGATTAATATTGCATGACAGTAATACTAAAAACCAATTATATGAAAATATATGATTTGGAGGACGGAAGAAGGACGAAAGATCGGAGAAATTAAGGAGAAAATGAAATTATACAGCAAACGAAATCAGAACATATAGTGCATGGATTAAACAAAAATTTATATAGATGAAAAGAGAATGAAAAATAAAGAAGAAATATGGGTTTCGATTGAGTATATCATCTCCTGAAAAGAGTAGATCTGGAAAACTCCGGTGAAGTTGCAGAGGAGAAAAAGAGGAAAGAGAAAGAGAAGTCGGCCCCCTCGTGCACCTACATGCCATACATCATAGATTCACTTCATTAGTCCTAGGAGCATTGAAGAAGCTTCGTCACATGTCTCAGTCTTTCTTCATGGACATTTTGGTTTCATCTTCCATGATTGATATAGGGTAATATCAATAGGGCTATTACTACGGCTGATACCAATCCATTTAAAGTGTATATTATATAGTACAATACTGATATTTCAAAAAAAAAATTGATTAATCAGACAAACAACTCATTAGTTCATATTATGTAGTGCAATATTGATATTTCAAAAAAAAAAATGATTAATCAAACAAACAACTCATTAGGTATCTAGATTAGACCTTTATTTAGAATCATGGTACTGATCTCATGGTTTTAGACAGTGTCATTTTTTTCGGTGTGAGGACCTAATTAGTCCCACATTGCCTAACACCAAAGTAAAGAATCTCCTCTATATGATTTGTATGGGCCACTCTACTCATTGCTCTTGGTTTTGAGTTGGAAGCCCAAACATTTCGCAGGTAGGATTTCAATTTCAGCTAAAACGGGACCAAGTTTTTAACATAGACACAGGGGAAGTGGAAATCAGGTCGGTAAAAGTACGGCTTACATGTGAAAAAAGAATAATTGATGTCGACATGTACAAACAAATAAGAAGATAATGATGCTGTTATAATGGAAGGAATGACACTACTGTCAAGAACGTACCAACTGGAAGCCCCATATATATAGCACTAGGAGTACTAGCACATGTAGCTTTTGTTTTGATGACAAACTCGGTTGGTTATTAGCTTCGACCGCCAGAACGTTCTTTTAGTTATCTTTGCAAGTCGAAATCTGTTTGTGAGCAAAAAAATATTGTCACGTACTTCTAGCAGCGCTGTGTAAGTTGATATGTAGGAACATTGCAAACACTTATCCTAGTTAAATTTAGTGAGAACTAATCATATTAGTGTTATATCAAGTTAAAAGACGAGGCGTCCAACCTAAAACCAATTTGGAATAAGTGGGTGACCTTGTATATTATATTCAGTTTATTATAGAGAAATATGCGAGTCTTTTCACACGAAGCTGCTACAGGCCCCCCGCCTCTCTCCCGCAGCTTTTCCACCACTATGTGGCCTCATTTGAGCCACTAAAATCTCTCCCTCACCCAAGGGTGGATCAGCAGGGGGAGTCCCATATTTAGTTTTGGTCCAGTTATGGGGTGACACGTAGGCGGGGGAGAGATTTTGCGGGAGAGAGGCGGGGGTAGATAGCATTTTCGCTTTTCACACACCCCTCGTGTGTATGGCCTGTCAATCGATCTAACACGTAGATCTATGTACAAGTGAAGTGACCAGTCATTCGATCACAGCCGACGCCGGTAATTCGGCAGGCCAGTCAATTGGCAGACCTAGTTCTCATACCATGGTAAAGGCTGTTACATTGCAACTACATTATATTGCGCTTGGCAAGAACCAAAGTTGTTCAAATATCCCATCAAAACTATGAATGTAATTTAGTTTTTACAATAGAAAAGAACTTAACAAGAGACTGGTGGTAGCCTAGCTACAAGCTGAGCATCAACTCCTTTTTGAATGACCAATCCTACTCTATGAAAAAGAAAATCAATACTATATAATGAGATTAAGCACTGAAAAGTCTAATTATCAAAAGAAGAAAAATATAGAGAATTGCTCTCATTTATTATTATATGCTATAAAAGGAGGAGGAAATGGAATGACTTCAGAGAGAGAAAGAGAAGAGGAAAAGCTGGCGAGAAATGTGGGTTGTTGGTTGTTCTGGTCAAAACCTGAATTACTAAAACCCACCACCTTCTTAAGACCAGCAGAATAACAAAACAAAATTTGTTTAAATTCTCCTGAAAAAAGAAAAACAAAAAAAGTTGAGAGATTTGTTCTCCTTTCTGTTCTAATCGTGATCTTTCTGTGACAACACCAAGCAAAATTCTGAAAGATTCTCTGCTATTTCCAAAAGTCTAAACTTCTTATCCGTTTCTATTTCTACTCTTTGTCATCTCATTGATACATTCAATATCAGAATTTGTCTAAAAAATATCTATCTCAATGAGAGATTTTAACAGTTTATAAACATCGAAACATACACTACCTCAGACATATAAACACATGGGCTGTCACAACCAGATTCAAGGTAGGTTCAATATAAACTAGCATTATCGTTTCATTACATTGCATGAGATGGATATATTCTTGTTTGTTTTGGGATTCCTTTATATCGCCCATAACCATTTTGTTTTGTTTTTCATGCGGATTTTTGCTGTAATGTTAGTTGAAAACATTTATTTTTTTTCTTAGTTGAGGAGTTGTGAGGTTATGCAGTTGTTTAATTTTTCAAACTTGATCAAACACTTGATTTTGAATTTTTGAGTTTGGTATGGATTTTGATGGACATGCCAATGAATAATCAACAGCTGGTTTGAATGAGAGATGTGGCGTATGCTGTCAGATGCATTCATGAA
>JAJJMA010130941.1:0-23684 GCA_023529015.1 Papaver nudicaule | reverse complement strand
TGGTGTTAATGACCTTGAAAATTGATGGCAAAAGTTATATATATATACGTATGTATGCACGTGAAGGAGCGAAGGGGTGGCCATGGCGCTATGGCCATGACGCCATGGGATGGGGCGTGGACAGCCGTGGCCGTGACGCCATGGCCAGGGTGCCGTGACTGCCTCGAAATCCACACTCTTTCTTTTTTTTTTAAAGGAGTTTTACTGGTACTAGGACTCTCAATAATTATATATATATATATATATATATATATACATGCCTAGGTTAAGTTCCCAAGAAAGAAGAGAAAAGGGTTTTCCAGAGCAGTATTTTTTTCTTTCTTTTTGACCTACTCTCTTTAACGGTGTTTGTTAATTCTCGTTCACCATGTCATCAAGTAGAGAAACAACAAGGATCAACAAGGTAACCTAGGGTTTTGTCGTTTTCTAGTTGTTTTTATTTTTTAAATATACATATAGTCGTTATATATATATATATGCATGCGCATGCCCGTGGAAGGACGGACTGGTGGCGCCACAGAATGTGGCGCCGTGATCTAGGGCTACTACGCCCTTGGCTAAAGGACCAAGGGTAACTCGTGGCGCCATGAGTATGGCGTAACACACACATTTTTTTATTATTATAGCACGTATGTTGCGTTGCATGTATACTATAGTATGTGTGTATGCATAACTACTCATGCTATTAAGAGAATGATTACTATTATATATGTACAAGCACGTAGTGACTTACTTGGAATTGTTTGCGTGCTACAGAGAAAACAAAGTGATGACGCTACTCCTGTGCTTCCTATTGTTGGGATGCCTAGCGCTGGGGATAAGTTCTTTGAGGCGTACAAAGAGATTGGCAGGAGAACTACCCCACTTGTGAGCCGGGTCAATCCAGGGGCTCGTTTTGCTCCGAAGTATAACAGTAAGACCAAGTCTCCATCGTAGTTGTACCTGGTGAGATTATCATGTTCTCTTTGCAACGAGGCGAATACGAGGCTTCTTCCATTGACTTTGGTGCTCCCAGAGCTCCCCTGGTTCGGTGGATCCCTTGGTTGGATTCCATGTTGAATGACGAGAAGGTGTATAATATTTTAGAAGGAGTTGGGATTGTGCACGCGGTGAGGGCGTCTGGTAAGGTGCATGTAGACGTTGATGGTGTCGTCGCTTTTGCCTCTCGTTAGTGTGAATCCATAAATACTGCTGCCATGGGTTTCGGGGAGCTCACCATTTCTTTGGAGGCGGTATCAGCTCTGTATCATCTTCCGATACCCGGGAAGCTCCCAAGGAACTATACGGGGCTCCCTTGCGATATCGTGGTTGATGAAATAAATAAAAAGATTAGGGATCTTCCTTTACCTAATGCCCCGGACGATGAGAATTATAACAGGTGGATCTATTACTGGTATTCGTCTGGAGGTAGGAGTGACGCTCTCAGCAACACCAAGATTATAGCATCATTCCTCACACTCTGGTTGTCGCGGGATATATTCGAGGATGATCATGTCGGGACGCTGAAGCCTGTTGTCTTCCCATATGCTGTTTGGTTAGCTCGGGGTATGCCTTTGCCAATTGGTAGCTTGTTCCTTGGGTCCAAGTATGCGCATCTAGGTGCTTTAGCCAGGAACATGTCCAGTTCTTCTACGGGTCGTATTTCGTCGTTTGTCAACCTTCCCTTCCTTCAGGCTTTCTTGTGGGAAAACTATGTGGACTATGCTCCGCGGGGTGGTCTCCCTTCAGATTCGCTGGAGCACGCCAGAATCATGTGGGGGAATGACAAGCATCCCAAGGACTCGGTGAAGCTAATAGATTTTCTTGACAAAGAAGAGAGTGTTTGTTTTCGTCCATGGTGCGGCGTTCCTGATGATAGGGTATTTCAACTCCAGACTGCTGCAGAGACCGGGGAGGTTGTTTTGCGTTCCGGATCTCGTGGTGTTACTAGCATCGAGGATGAAGGGCAGGAGCGACTAAGGCTGTCTTGCAAGGGTGGATCTAGTAGTATTTTGAATGATTTTCTTAACTAGTAGGTTTTTCTGTTTTAAGTATTTTTTTTAGACTGGTTGTAGGTTTTCTTTCTATTGACTAGACAATATGGTGTTTTCTGAGAAGGATTGAAATAAAATAGACTTTGCTTGATTAATCTACTGAAATGGAAACCTTATCTACTGCACGCTATGATGCGCTGCTTTGGAGGAATGTAAATACAATAAACTCGGAGTCCTAGTGTCGGTATCCTTAAGGTTATGCTTTGGCGAAGCAATGTTAAAATTTAGAGCGTACTCAAAGCCAACGTGGCGTCGAGTGAATCGTTGTTAGGTATGAGCGCCTTCGCCTCCTTGCGAAACCTTTCTATGTATGCAACTGCGCTTTCCCCTTTTTCTTGCTTTAGGTTGGCTAGCTTCACGTATTCCTCGAAGTCTGGGTTGGTTTCCAGGACTTCAGGTGGTATAGCATATGGTACTGGCTCGCCTTTCCCTTTGATTCTAACGCTGCATAGCTTACCGCGAACAATTCCAGATTCTTGAATAGCCTTGATGAAAATTCTGATAGCCGTACCTACGTCCACCAGGGCTTTCTCAGGGTTTCCTCTCTAGCAGGTCTTCCGGTGGTGAGTCCCCAATGGCTTGGAGTATGTGGGTTATCATACAAAGGGGAGACAGATGAAGTACTTTCCTTGTCGAGGGAGTCCTCGTTTGTTTCTTTGAGTCTGGCTACTAGCGCTGCTATCGCCTCGGTTTGTCTCCTTGCGGGAATTCCTCCATAAACGCCTGAGGTATTTACAGATTACGAAGCATCTCTTGATTGTTGCAGAACCATGGGTGTCCCAACACCATGTCGTTCCCAACGTCTCCCTTGACGATGTGAAACTCTGCAATAGTTGGAATTGTGGTGATTTCTACCGGGAGGTCAATCCACCCATAGGTGCGGTTCTCGGTCCCATCCTGGGCCTTGATGACGGCAGGGGTATGAATGACTTTACTGCGAGGGATGTTAGCGTCTCTAAGAGTTTTGACCGAGATGATATTCACCGGGCACCTAGGGTTGACGAGTGTCTTCGGGAATTCAGTACGGAAGAGGTGAACAGTTGTGAGAAGTCCCCAGCCTTGTCTTTTTGTTGGCTCCCGTTGCTTGGGTGTTGTATGTTCATCAACTTCCTTGAAGGGTAGGCGCTTGCCTGACACGACCATGTTGAGCGCCATGAACATGTCTTTCCGCTGTGGTTCGAGAGACAAAGAGTCTCGTATAGCTGGTACATTATCCCTTCCACTCTCTTGTTTACCGGTTCTTCAGGAAGGGTAAATGCTCGAACTGGCAGAGGGTCTTTGTATACACCTTCGTTTCCCAAGTGTAATTCACCGGACTCCACCTTTGCTTGAAAGATTCGCTTAAGGCTAAAGCAATCTCTGGTAGAGTGGGTAGCGACTCGGTGATAGCGACAATACCTTGGACTTGCTACCTCCTCAGCCGTAGGAGGTTGACGTATCGGAGGGAGTTCAATCGCCCCGTCCTGGATCCAAGTGTCTAATAATTCTAGCACCCCCTCCATGGGGAATGGCTAATTAGGTATCTCTAGTCTAGCCTTTTGCCTCTGTATCTCCGATTGTTATGCCCCCCCTTGGTTCACGTTCTTATTCGGGGTTCCTGAAGCCGAATTAGTGCATTTCGGATGCATTACCTCCGTGGCAGGGCTCTTCCTTTTCCCTCCTTCGCTGATGGCACCCATAGATGGTAGACTGCTATTATACTGCTTGTTGATTAGCCTTATCTCAGCACGAGTGGTGCAGGTTTCTTCGTTCCTTCGGGGTTTAGCCCTTTCTAGTAGGGCATGTGCAGTTGTACGAGTAGAAAATCTGCATAAGCACTCAAGGTACCAAAGCCATCAGATCTACTCGCACATACAGTATTTAGTTGTGGTTGTCAATCCGAAGACAGTAAGAACAGCATCGAGAATGCAATGAACAGTAATTAAAAGCTAAGTAAGACAATAAAGATAAGATAAAGAAGACTTTCTGTGTATTGCTAATGCTGAGATTACATGAATTAAACCCTAAGGAACCAGAGGAGATTACAAACCTAATCTCTCTCTTGCTACTTAGGCTCAACCGAACAAGAATCCAACCCTTACAACGTTTTCCAAGCTCGCCTTATATAGGCCGAGCTTGGGTGGTTTACAGCTAATAAAGACAAAAGACTCAATCGTGGTGGTGTCAGTTTCTGTCGAGTAAGGCGGTTTACACTCCGAGGCTGAATCCTGGGCTTCGGTCCTTTTGGCGTAGTCCGACTCCTTTCCACCCCGAGTCTTTGCTTCGCTCAAGTGCAGCTTTTATCAATCCGATTCGTCGCTGCCTAATCCTTTCGGTGTGGCTTTACTTCCTGGATGCGAGACACGTGGTCCGAGGGATTTTACCCCCTACAGCAGTGGTGGCGGAACTCTTTGCAGCTTCATAATGTTCGGAGAAGGTCTGGAAGCGGAGGTTCTCCAAGAGGGCTCGGTAGACGGGAATCATTCCGTTGATGCAGAGTTCTACCAGCTGTTGTTCCGTGACATTCGGATCATGGTAGTCGATAGCTTGGATTCTAAATCTCTTGACGTAGTCGTTTGGATGTTCGCTAGGTCTCTGGAACATTCTGCCGAGATCTGATAGTGTTTTTTGTTCAGACACAAAGAAGTATTTGCGGTAGAACGCGTTCACCATCTCGCCCCATGTGCCAATGCTGCTTGGAGCAAGGTTATTGTACCAGGTGTAGGCTTTCCCAGTGAGAGATTTCGATAACTCTTTGAGTCTTAATACGTGATTGTATTCGTGTTCTCCCAATGACTCCAAAAATCGTGAGACATGTTTACGTGCATTCAGACCCATCATACAAGGAGAACATGGGAGAAACATACCCTTTGGGAAGAGCAACCCTCTGCACGTCATATGGGTATGGTGGTCGGTGCTGGTGGACAGGTAGCGCCATCTCTCTTTCCCGAGTTCGTAGGAGCCTATTCAGGTCGTCTGTCGTGACGTAGCGGGATGATTGTCCTTCTCTTTGGCGAGATTCTTCCGGAATAATAGGTGTTTCGTCATCTCGGATGTGGATGACGGCTGAGTGGTCACCAGTAGCAGCAGCCTCAGGGGTTTCCTTGACTGGCGACACTTCGAGGTTAGGGTTTTGAGACAAGCTAGGATCCCTAGTTGAGTGTCGAACATCTTACCACTACACCATATTTGGCGAATAGCAACACTGAGTAGCAACGGTAATGTTGCCGTTGCAATATAGCAACGGGCTTGGGCCGTTGCGGAATTCCGGAACAGAAGTTTTTCCGTTGCGAATTTCCGTTGCTTTTTTTATTACGCGTGCGAAGTAAGTGTGTGGGCATAAACACCTCCCCACACTTTATAGGATTTTTATGCCCAAATAGATATCACTAGAGTTGTTTTTCCGCCCTAGTTGTGAAGTGTGTGGGATGAATGTGTGCCAAAAAACCTTATCCTTCCATCGATCTAACCTCCCTCTCAGCCACAATCATTCTTCTTCGTCTCTCTTTCTAGAGCTCCTCACCTGTTATCATCTTCATCGTTATCATTAACAAATCGTCAAAGATTTATACGAATCGACCATTAGCTAAGTTTGTGCTTTCTCATTCTCTTCCGTGCAGCCTCTCTCTTTTCTTCTTAGACCTAACCAGCACCACTGCAAAGCAAACCCTAAGATATAAACTTCACCAGCACCACCACAAATCTCAAGTAACATTTCTTCAAGGAAACAAATCGATTCTCAAGTTTTAACAAATCGATTCTCAAGTTTTAGCAATCAAATAAACCTCACTACCAGATCTGTGTCACCACCACCACCACCACCACCACAAAATCAATTCCAGGTTTTCAATTTCGCGAAACCTAATACTGCTATAGATCTGAACTTTCTCAGATCTGTGTTGGTTTTTGAAGTTACTTGATAATCATTTGATAATCTGAACCTTCTCAGATCTAAAGTTCAATCCAAGGTTATTTAGCTGAATTTGCTGCTGAAGATACCAATGATTTGTTCAGGTAATTTTTTAGGGTTTTTTTAATTATTCATTTGAATTCTCAGTTTTTGATTTGTTCCAATTTCTTAGATTCAGAAGCTAATTTGTTGATAATTTCTTTACAGGGAGGAAAGAAATTGTTATGCGAATTTGTTGAATAAATTCAATCCTGTTCAATCCTGTCAAGACTATCATATCCTTTTTTAAACTTGATTCTTATGTTCTTCTGTTCATAACAATTTGTAGATTTATTATTTTGTTTTATTTTCTGTTTTATTTTCCCCAAGTTTGAAGCATAAGCCCTAGGATGGGGATTTTAGTATGTCTGTCTGTTTAGATGTCATATGAGTAGAGATCTGAGAAAATGGATGCAGGGGAAAGCTGTGTGTATGAGTAATTTTTGGTTAAGAGAAAGGGATTTAGCTATTTTTGTTTTCCATTTAGCAAGTGTTTGGGTAGAGATTGTTTGAAGTTATTTGTTTTAACTACTGCAAATGCATATCTTCAGAGTTATCATTTTGGATTTAGATACTGAACTTTGAAGTAAACTTGAGTTAAACTTTGAAGCTAGTTAGGTAATGTTTATCAATATGTTGGTGGAACTTCAGAAAATGCGAGACATTGAACTGGGGGTTTCATCTGATGCATTTTGATAATGTACTGACGGAAAGAACATAATTACAAATTTTCTAGTAATAGGATATACAAGTTTTCTGATTAGTATTTGTTCATCTATAACTATACAGTAGTCTATGGCTCTACGCTGCAATTTGTGGTTTGTTAACTTATTCATTTTCCTGTTATCTCTTTCGTACTAATGAGTTCGTGTTACAATGCTTTATAAAATGGAGAAAGAGAAGATGGAGAAGCTTGAATGCAAGGTATGGTTTCTTTTCATCCTATACTGTTGATGTATTGAATTGCTACAGGAAGTTGTCCGTTTGATAAGTGAAAAACAGTTAGCTGCTCAGGTTGTAGTAGGAATTCACAGACTCTTTGAAGTATAAGATCGGCATTTCATTGGATGTGTCAATTAATATTACACACTTCTGTTCTAGTAGTCACGATAAATGATTTCAAATCTTGTTGAAAAATTTATCTGCGTAAAATTCTCCCCTGTCTCCCTGTTAAGACTGATGGTAGTGTTGTTCCAAATACTCTAGTTATAGCTAATTGTCAAGTGGTTAAACCAAGTGTACTTTCTTGTGCATTTCGTGTTGGGTTCTTCGTTTGAAAGTTTCGACGTGATGATATATGAAAGGGGTTTGTTTTTGGTTTAGCTGTTTCTTGATTTCCTTGAAGTTATTTGGTCTTTTAGTAGTGGAGATATGTGGCTGCTGGTGCAGATATATAGGCGATATTGTCATTACTGTAAATGCTATCTTCTGACTAAAAGAGATATTTCCCTAGTATTGTTAGCTATGGTGTGTTGCTTACTACATATGTAAAAGGTTTTGGTTAAATAAGGTGGAAGTTGTAAATGCATCTTTTCGTTTTTAAGTTTCTTAACATGGGTATGTAGCACGTAACTGGTATACCTTATTATGTGGGAAATACATCTCGTAAACCATGTTTCACTTTCTATGACATGTGGTTGTGGGAATTCCTCGACTCTTTGAAGTAGAGTATCTTATTCCTTTGTATAATTAGCTGTGATTAGTAATTGCAAAACCTTGTTGAGAAATTTGTCTTGGTAAAATTTTCCCCTGTCTCCCTTTTCAGACTGATGGTAGTGTTCCAAATACTCTAGTTATAGCTAAAATTGTGAAGTGGTTAAACCAAGGGTAGCAGCAGCAGAGCACATATCACAGGTAACCCCTATGCTATTTACTTATCTTCTGGATTTTTTGATATTTTAATTTGCGTAATTATTCTTATGCCTTGTGTAATGTCTTACTTTCTTGTGTTATCAGTTCAATGAGGAAGCACGTTCCCCCTTTGTCAAGAAGTACAAAACAATTATTCATCCCGGAGAGGTTTGTAACAATTCTATCTATTCTTGAAACAGTTGTTCTTGAGGGGTATTTTGACTTCTGTTTCTATGCTTTATGTAATTGGCATGGTGGAAACCAGACATTCTCAGTCAGTCTATGTGCTTATTGTCTTTACTGGTGACTCACTTTTCAGGTCAACAGAATCAGGGAGCTGCCACAGAACATGAAGATTGTTGCTACACATACCGACAGTCCCGATGTAAGAAACTAAGCATTTCTGAGATAAAGATATTTGCCATTCATTTCTAGGATCCCCAAGCTAGCGAAGTCGTTTCATTGGTTATTATTTCTGTCATGTTCGAGTGACTAATTTGGCTAAATGTTTGGGTTTTGACCAGGTGCTTATTTGGGATGTCGATGCTCAACCTAATCGCCATGCTGTCCTTGGGGCTTCAGAATCACGACCAGATTTGGTAAACCAAGACTTCTTTTTTATAAGTATCTTGATCTTTGGCAGTGTTTTAGATCCAAGATGAACATCACTTAGATGTCAGTGACTACTTTCTTGTTTATGTCGAATGATTTTTCGGACATGTAAATGTAAACTGTATTTAACGTCAGAGTTCACCATCTTGCAGATACTTACTGGGCATCAAGATAATGCGGAATTTGCACTTGATATGTGCCCAACTGAGCCCTTCGTATTATCTGGAGGTGAGATATCTCAAGTCTTTCCTTTTAATACTTTTGTAGAAGATACCTCTGAATGGTATTCTGAAAGCTCAATTGATGGAGGCATGATAGTGTAATAGAGAACAACAAAAACACTGGTTTTTAGTTATCTGAATGTATGAAATTTTTTTTAGTTTTTTTGGCTAAGTGTAAGAACAAGAAAACTAGATTATGAAATTTTTGTATGTGTATATGAAGTATGATGTTGGCTAAGTGTCAGAATTTTTTGATTGTCTATTGAAAGTTTTTGACCAGGTCAAAGTCTGACTTACCCTGTTTTGACCAGGTCAAAGTCTGACTTACCCTGTTTTGACCCGGTCAAAGTCAAGGTCTGTCAGGCTTTGACCTGGTCTTTTTTTGACTTTGGTAAAATTTAGAAACGGCAGCGGGCCGTTGCTAGTCTAAATATCCGAAACGGTAAATCAGCCGTTGCTGATTAAAATTAGAAACGGATAAAAGGCCGTTGCGGGCAAAATTAAGCAACGGAAAATTTTCCATTGCGGGCAAAATCTAGCAACGGCCGAACTGCTCCGTTGCTAGATCCGTTGCTAACCGAGAGACTCAACGGCAACATTACCGTTGCTAAAATTCGTCACACCATGAATCGCAACGGCCGGCCCCCGTTTCTAACACTTTTCGCAACAGATGAGCACCGTTGCTACCCCCCAAATATGGTGTAGTGTACCTTGACTCTCTGCGAGGTCATCTTGGCGCTTGGCCAAGTCATCCATGGTTAACGCTTCTGAAATTCCCTTCCCCTTTTCGGTAGTAGCGTTGATCTTAACTGTGGAGGAAGGTTTCTTGCCAGAGGTGTTGGCTGGAGCAACAGAGGTTATCGGGGTAACAGGAGTCGTCGGGACGACAGGTGTTGAAGGGGAAGCATCTTGAGTAACGGGAATGTTGGGCTTAGTGCCGGATGCGAGTGGATTAGTAGGTGTTGCGCTGGAGGTCGCAGCACCGTCAGTTGAAGATTGGGGTTTTTGGTATCTGATCCTGATCTAAGTTCAACCATTTTTTGAGAAAGTTTTCTGAGACCGAGAGATTGATCTCCCACTGTGGTCGCCAACTGTTTTTGCCTGAAAAACAATGCACCGTCTCTGGGTACTTTCGTACTGCTCGAGATCAAAGTCGAACAAGACAAGCCTAAACCAAGTCAATGGTCGTTCAAGTCTTGCTTCAGTCACAGAGAGGATAGAGGTTGATCCAAGGAGGGAAACAGCGAATAAACTTGAGATCAGGTTGAGGATGTGTGTTTTGGGTGTAAGAGTTCAGGATCTCCGCCGTAAGGTTGACTGGAAATTTCCAAGGCTAGAAGCGTGTTGGCTCTGAGAATGTTTATGAATGCTCTAGAAAGACTTTCTAGTTGTTCCGCCTTGGAAGATAGAGGAAGCCTCTATTTATAGTATTGAACTCACCCTGATCTCTCGACAGAGAAGGTGGAAGTCGTGGAAGAGTGGAGGAGTGGAGGACGTGACTTAAGTTCTGTAACTGCTTGAGTTGTGTAGAACGTGTCCATTCAGCACCACTTTCTCGTAACTGTCCATCATCCCTATCAGTTTCTTTCTAACTGCCGTAGACCGCCATACCAATACCCCTAAAGTTATCCCCCGTATGATGTTTTGATATCTCGAGTGGTATGTAGATATTGCATGGTTGTGTCGAGTTTGAACAACGTCGTGTGGCTATGACTCTGTGGCCAACGTGAGTGTGGAGGGTAAAACACCGCCGGGACACGTGTCCAGATCAGGAAGACCTTACCCAACCCGAAGGTATCTTGGTCTTGCTTCGGGTAAGTCTGCAGAGTCATCTCGAACAAAGAGCTCGGCGAGAGAAGGCTCGTGCAAGTAGTTCGAGGGAAAGGACACGAAGCCATCTTCGGAGATGAACCTACAGAAGGAACCGCCTTACTCGACAAACTCTGACATCTCCACGATTGAGTAGTTTATTCTATTATCTGTAAACCACTTCCGATTCGGCCTATATAAGGCGATCTCGAGATCGATTGTAAGGGTTGGAGTTTTGGTGTAACCTAAGTCGTGAGAGTGAGATTAGGTTAGTTTCTCCTCAAGCTTCTTAGGATCATATCCATGTACTAGTCAGAATGAAATACAATTTATAGTTATGTTCTTATCATTTATTATTTCTTATAGCAATTAGCTTTGGTCTCGTCCTTATTCTCTTTGTACTCATGCATGAAACGTATAATGGCTTATATGACCATAGTTTGATTAATAGATCTGATGGCTGTCGGGTATGAAGTGCTTATGCAGATTTCATACTCACACAGTCTAGCGCTAGAAACAGGGATGATTAAAACAACTTAGGGTTTGCCTGTGATTTAGGGTTTTCAAATTCTTTGGGGAAATTTTTTCTAGGGTTTTCAAACTCTTCTTTAAAATCGTATTTTCATCATATTTTTATTACCAGCTCCACCGCCTTGGGCGTCTAAAGATCTTAAAAAGCTTTAGCATGTTCAAGGTTTTTTTAGCATATCATCAAATATGATAAGATCAATGCCTTTTAATGGAATCCAAGATTTGAAACGCAGAGGTCCAATCAGGCACATCATACGCTTCCTGGTGAAACATCATCAAAGATAGTACAAAATAAGGTTTTAAGAAAAAAGGAAATAGTTCTAACAACCCTACAAAAATAATATGGACAAAAGAATTATACATGTCAGACCACTTGGACACAATGACAACTGCGGACCTCACTTGTCGGTTGCGTTTTGTAGGGTCGCTTACACAAGAAAAAGACGTCAAAGCAGATAATCAAAATGAAATTACAGGCTGAAATCTCGGTACGAAGTGCCCATTGCAACTCAATGATTCATTCGAGGAAAAGTACCAGCTTACGAAGTAACATCACCGTAAGGATCCACAAAAGAGACACAGATGGCAAGGAGATAATGATTGTTGCTAAGGCTAGGAAATTCGAACCATGGCAGTTGGAACCAATATTTTATTCAACAAACGATCTTCTCGAAGACGGTCCGAGCAACACTCCTCTGGTGATAACTATAAACATAAATGAAGTGTCACTGCCAAAAATATTAATTGACCCAGGGAGTTCAGTAGACGTCCTTTTTGGAATGGCATACAGGGAATTCTTCCAAAGTACCTCGCTGACGCTTTCGGATTACACCGTCTACGGATTCAACGGGAGAGCTTCGAAGCCGAAGGGGGACATCTCGTTGCAATTTACGTAAAATCGATGAAGCTGCAAACCACATTTTGCGTCCTAGATATAGATTCACCATACAATGCAATCTTGGGATGACCATGGGTACACGGGATCTTGGGAGTACCCTCTACACTACATCAGAAACTCAGATTTCCAACTCCCACAGGTATAGGCGAAATCAAAGGAGAAATCATGGATTCAAAGGCATGTCACGAGAAGGACATCGATCAACAAAGATACGCAATACGCAATCGAAGAGAGCGGCACAAACAGCAAAAGGCAAAGATGATCGATAAGGAAATCAACCAAGTAATCAGGGGAGACAAGGGAGCAATCACAAAGGAGGCCCCGAAGGATCCCAGTGCAATGAACGAGGAAACACCAAACTTTACCCCGACGGAGCCCACCGAGGAAGTAAACATCGGATCAAGCGAGGAACCAAAAATCGTAAAAATTGGAACATTAATGAAACATGAACAGCGTGCGGAATTGGAAAGCTTACTAAAGGAATACGCGGATGTTTTCGCCTGGAGAATGAGCGAGATGCCGGGAATCGACCCCGGCTTAGCATGTCACCACTTAGACATAAACCCTTCGGTACGACCATTCAGGTAAAGACCAAGAAAGCTAGCAGATGTATACCAGGCGGCAGTGGAATCGGAGCTCAACAAGATGATTGCGGCGGGAATCATCAAGAAAATACAATATGCAGACTGGATCTCGAATATGGTCATCGTTCCAAAGAAAAATAAGGGAGTGCGAATCTGCATCGATTTTAGCAATCTAAACAAGGCATGTCCTAAGGATCCACACCCACTTCCCAGCATAGACCAAATGGTGGATGCAACAGCAGGCCATGAGCTATTAAGTTTCATGGACGACTACTCTGGTTACAACTAGAATCCTCCAGCGGAAAAAAATCAGAAGCACACGGCATTTCTAACATCTAACGGGTTATATTGTTACACAAGAATGCCATTCGGATTAAAGAGTGACGGTGCTATGTATCAAAAAGCTATGAAGAATATCTTCCGCCCCTGGTTGAAGAAGACTGTTGAGGCGTGTGTAGACGATATGCTAGTAAAGAACAAGAAGGCACAAATAGGCCAGTATGACGTGGTCTACGAAATACGAACATCATTAAAATCACAAATCATCGCTGACTTCTTAGCTGAATTCCCAATCGAAGAGGATTACGAAGAAGAGCCAATACTAGGAATCGAAGACGAAGAAGGACCACCCGGTCTACTGGAGCAATGCCATCCTCGGCGGTGGGAAGTATTTATTGACGGATCAGTAAATGGAGATGGCCGAGGAGTTGGAATAGTCTTCACTTCGCCAGAAGGAAAGCGAACAGTATATGCTCTCCGATTGGAGTTCGAAGCAACAAATAACGAAACGGAGTATGAGGCAATGATCCACACTTTAAAGTACATGATAGAAAGAGATCCAAGAGGCACTAATAACTACATATTCACAACTCGTGGTACGACAACTCGACGGCAGCTACCAATCCAACAATTTACTATCAAAATACAAGAAACTGACAAGACGGCTAATGGCAAAGATTCCCCATCTAAAAATTCGGCACATTTGTAGGAAGGACAACAGGCATGCAGATGCCCTGGCGTTTATCGCCTCAAAAATGACAGACCAAGACATCATTTCCGTTGAGATTGACAGAATAAATAAATCATCGATAGCAGATTTAGGAGAAGAACTCGTTATGGCCATCCAAGACGCAGACGGCGATTGGAGGGCACCCATAAAGAAATACTTGGAGAACAAGGAATTACCAAGCAATACACTTGGAGCACATAAAGTGATAAGTAGATCAGCAAATTACCGATTTTTAGACGGATCCCTATACCGACAATCATTTCTGGGACCATTACTAAGATGTGTTCATCGACTAGACGGCGTGGCACTAATGAGGGAACTGCACAGTGGTGAAGCGGGAATTCACAGTGGTGCAAGAGCCCTCGCACAGAGAACCAAGGCTCAAGGGTACTACTGGCCATACATGCATGCCGACGCAAAAGACATATCCCAAAAATGTGATCCTTGCCAGAGATTCGCTAAAAGAATTCACGCACCAGCAACAAACTTAAATCCAGTGATAAGCCCTTGGCCCTTTGCCAAATGGGGGGTAGATATTGTCGGTCCCTTCATTCCAGAAACAGGGCAAAGAAGGTACATTATCGTGGCAACTGATTATTTCTCAAAATGGATCGAGGCGAAAGCTCTAAAAAGCCACACAGGCCGAAAGGTGTTCACCTTCTTCTGGGAAAACATATTCTGTCGATTCGGGGTCCCTGCTGAGATAGTTTCGGATAATGCTCAAGAATTCCTAAGTGTTGATGTCAGAGAATTGCTAAACCAGTACAACGTAAGACTAGGAACTTCGACACCAATATACCCACAAAGCAACGGCCAGGCCGAAGCAATCAATAAAACAATAGGGGATAACTTGAAAAAACGAGTATTACCTCACAAAAATCAGTGGTGCAAACACCTGCACAACGTACTATGGGCATTTCGAACTTCCCGAAGATGTGCAACAGGAATGACTCCATTTCACCTAACATACGGGACCGAGGCAGTACTGCCTACAGAAATAATGATACCAACGGATAAATACAAATCGTGGGAGAAAAACCTCACAGCAGACTTAATATATGCAAAGCTAGACGACCTCGAAGAATCTAGAGAAGAAGCTCGACAACACATCATAAGCTATCAGCAAGGGCTAGCCCGTGGGTACAACAAAAAAGTCATCGAAAGGGAATTCCAACCTGGCGAGTTAGTATTGCGAGAAATCCCGCCTTACCCAAAAGGGAAATGCAGGAAAGCTAGAACCAATCTGGGAAGGACTGTTAATTGACGAAAGTAAAGCAAGTAGCGGGGAAAGGTGCATACAAATTAATTGACGAAAAAGACGGGACAGGGCTCGGCAATGCATGGAATGCGAATTATATAAGGAAATACTACACATAAAAATATTCATGTATCCTTCAGTAAAGAATTATAATCAAACCTCGTACAACTGTGTCTCGAATCAAACTCCAAATCCTACTAAGACAGGAAAAAACCCTACTCGAATATTCACATCTCCAAAGGCTTTCACGCCATAAAAAACAAACTGGCCACGACGCCATATCTCCCCTAGTGCCTCGACGCAATGAAATTAAAAGGCCTTAACGCCAAGGCCCAGACGCCAAAAACATAAAAAGACCTCGAATAGCAGGCACAAAGCTGATGTTCATATAAGCCGTAAGGGCCCTATGATCTATATGACACAGTCATCTACTCACAAGACACCACGTTAGCGGTGGGTACTTTGCATCTAGGCTACATAAGCTAATGACGCATTTGAACCCACTACCACACGACCATGAGGACCTCTCTTTCTGAGGCGTCGAGGGGACGATAAATGGGATTAACAACTACCTCTAAAGGTGGATGGAACCCCGAGGCAGCTAACTCGCTTGTATTAATGGGAATAACAGGCGAGTCACGTAGCCGAGGGACGTCCTCTAAAAATCAAAACATAGCCTCGAGAAGGGGCTGCCGAGAAACAGAGGGGTCGAATTCTAGGCCGCGATAGGAGAATAGTACCATGTCTAAGCTCCAGCCTTGACCGGCACTCCCCCATTGTGCTACTTTCTTATCGATACACAACCACCCACCATAAGTTTCCTACTTTTCTTAGGCTAAAACGGGCTATCAAGACACTACCACGTCCTCTCGGAAGATACTCAAATATCTTCGATACCCACCTAATGTACTGAGGCAAAACGAGTACCTATGTTGTCGATAGCCAGTGTTTGCTTGAAACAAGTGCAAGTAGCTCAAAGCCTTTGGGAAGGGTGATCCGTAAGCCCCTACTAGCTTGGTTTACTATCTCCTACATCGAAGTAAGCCCCAGAGTTGCACCTCGAGTAACCATAGGAGCCTAGAATGTTGCAAGGACAACTTCACGTCTAACCACGAGTTGCTCAATAAACAGTTTATACTAAAGAAAAATTTGCAAACACAACAGCGTCGCTACGCAAAAAGGAAACAAGAAACCATAATACATAATTCACAGGAGAAACAACAACCAGCCTTGCAAGACGCATGCAATACAGAGGCAACAAAAAATGAAAAGCACAAAAAGATAGCAAAAGGGATGTAACATCTTTTACATAGTATCTTCGACAACCTCCTTAACGTCGGCATCATCAACCTTGTGAACATCCTCGGGGTCATTCATTGTAATTGGATTAACAGATTCGCCACCATCCTTCACATTGGAATTGACAACTTCGGGAACTCCATCGACACTAGTCTCTAATGCCCGACCATCAGCTTCGACACCCCTTTCAACCCCATTACCAGAAGTTTCGACAGAATCCTTCGAGGATTCCTTAGTCGACTCTTCGGTACCAACATTTCCACCTCGGCTCCCTTCTTTCTTCTCCATCCCACCATCACCTCCCTCATTCTGCTCCTTGCCCTCTAGCTGTTTATTACCAGAATCCTCCACCAATTCATCCTCCCCTCCCACATCCTCACAATCACCATCAGTATCAGCATCTTCACTACCCATTTCTTCAACTTCTTCATTCCCAACTCTCTCCTCTAACAGCTGCGTTTCTATGTCCCGAACATCTTGAGCAGAAACTAGTTCTTTATCAGAATCTAGTGAAGCATCAGGATCATTCACACCAAGGCGATAAAAAGGAGGCTGCATTCTGAATTCCCTAAACAAATACCGACCATGCATGCGGCTGAAAAAAGCTTTCTGATCATCCTATCCCTTGATATGTTGATTCAGTTTCAAAGCCTCCTCATTTAAAAGCTTAATCTCGCCATCTTTTTCCTCGCGAGCATTTCGCAGAAGCCCAAGATCATTATCTTTACCCTTCAGTTGTGTATCCAGCTTCGAAACCAGTTCGCTCTAAGTCTTAAGGTTTTCAGAAAAGGAGTCTCGCTCCCCAATAACTTTTTCAAGCTGCTTTCCCAAGTCTCTCACATCACCTGATAGCGAGCAAAGCAAAGAACATCAATTACAGTACTCCAACAAAAAGATACCGAAGAAATTTTGATAACTAAACACTATCTCACCTCTACTCTTCTCAAGATCCTTCGAAAGACTGTTGTTCTACTGCTGTAAACGAAGTACTTCTTGATCAAGACGGGTAATCTCCAACCCTTGAGCGCGAGATAACTCCATCAAAAACATCCCATGATGACGATGTTATCGCAACAAAAAAACATTCAATTAGGTAAGCAAGCGACATAATATAACAGACCAGTGAAGAAATACTTACAGCTTCGATGAACGCTTGGTGCTTAGTCCACACCGAGGCAAGAGTACTTCTATCCCAAGAACCAGAAAAGGCCTGGGAAATGAATTTGGCAACAAAGGGGTCGAGCTGATGATTCCGAGGATCTTTAGCATACGCTTTCAAATGATTGGCAATATCTTCAGCATAAGGACCAGGGAGGGAACTCCGCTCCACAAGCCTTTGAGCCTCTTGCTCAGAATAGGGTCTCTGCACGAAGCCAGCAGGAACCGAAGGGCCATCCAAAGAAGGCTGAGATTCCCGACCCAACGCAGCACCAACCAAACGATCATTCGAACCATATTCGTTCAAATTCATACCAGATTGGTGAAGGTCAGGTTCAAAGTTAGCAGTACTAGCATCAAGAAAAGCAGAGACAGTGGGTTCCTTGGTTGGCACAGCATCACTAGGACCCAGCTTAGGGGCAGAGCTTCGGGAGGTCTGCTCGGAGGTCGGACCCCTCTTGCCCTTTTTCAAGGGAGGAATATTTTCATCTTCCTCGGTGTCTTCATTATCCACATCCTCTACAGAAACATTCGAAGGCGCGGCTACCCCTTTACCAGCGGCCCTAGTGGGATACCTTCTCGAGCCCACTAACTTCGATGCAACAGTCTTCACAATTCCCTTACCACCAGTAGCAACACTCACACTATTAGGATCACACAGAGAGAACTCCATCACACCATCATTACCAGAAATCACCTCCTCAAGCTGAAAAGCAGTCAATTTGTCAGGTTCTAAACAGGGGCAGGTATTCATACCCATTGCATAACTGAGGCACGTTGTGTTTATCACCTGACCACTTGCCCCCTTCCCAGCACCAGTCGGCTTCGAGGGTCTTTTCCTTTTCTTCGGTTCAGCAACCTCCCCCTGATCCTCTCCTGCTCCTCCTTCTGAGGAAAGAAAAATTACAATGGGAATATGATTAACAACAACGCTTAAATAGAAAACAATCTTATTATACCTTCGCTTTAAAAGCGGCAATCCTTTCCCGAGATTTCTTTCGTTCCTCTTCAGAAAAGTGTATCTTGTAGAATTCGACAATAGGGAGATTGTGTCCCTCCGTAAAACTTTTTCGCTCAGTCTTACTCTCCTCGTCAACATAACCAAAGAGAATTGGGCCCTCGATGAACAAAGGCTTCGAGAACCACACTTCGTCGCTAGAATGGCGAAGAAGCGAGTTCGAATTAGATCCAGAAGGGTCCACATCGCCCAGAACATGCTTGGAGTGGGGCACCTTGCCAAGGCTCACACTCCAAGGAGCCTTTTTCTTGAGTAAATTCTTTTCTGCTCTATAGTGCTTGAAAAAATTCTCAGCAGTCCAGAAGCTCTGAGGATGATCTGGATCTTCGGGAAGCTTCTCATAATAATACGACTTGCCCTCCGAACGAGCCACCCACTCACGAATAACACGAATAAAATTTTCGTTTAACTGCATTGCGTCACAAGAAGGATAAATCTGGGAGTAAATCTCGTAAAATAGGGGATTTGCAGGATTGTACAAAGGGATGGGAAGTCCGGCGTCGAGCTGCTCACCGGAAACGATTATCTTTCTCTCATTACAATCATTTGCAGAAATAAGCTCAGGGGACAAGTTAACCCCCCTGTCAAGGCTTTTACAGGGAAAAAGATCTATTAGGAAACCATAAATCTTGGCTCTTTCTTCCCAACCAAGATACTGGGGGTCAACCATCTTACGGGGAAAGTTACCACCGGCCGGAACATTCTTCTTGGGAGCCTGGTCACAACAGAAGAAGTCAGAAAGAAGACAAAGCAGCATGAATCAAAAGAAAGGAGAAAACAGCAGAAGAGAATCAATAAACTTACCATGATTAAGAAATAAACCACGAAAAAACACGACTGAGAAGGGCTTCAGAAAACTGGAAAACTCGGAAGGCGGCGAAAGTTTTGAAATGAGGGAAAAAGAAGAAGAAGAAGAAGAAGAAGAAGAAGGGAGAAAGAGAGGGTGAACAGGTTTAAATAAGAGATGTGGAACCGACGTAACAGGTAAAAGGTAGAGCAAGCGATGGTTTCGAAAAACCATTAAAGCAATGTGTGTCAGTTGGGAAACTTAACAGTAGACACGTGTCGAGGAAGGTGAAGCACCAGAAGTTTTCTTCTCCGAACCTCGTCGATCTTCAAACAAGAAAAGAGGCAAACTGTGGAGGGTAAAACACCCTCGGGACACGTGTCCAGATCAGGAAGACCTTACCCAACCCGAAGGTATCTTGGTCTTGCTTCGGATAAGTCTGCAGAGTCATCTCGAATAAAGAGCTCGGCGAGAGAAGGCTCGTGCAAGTAGTTCGAGGGAAAGGACACGAAGCCATCTTCGGAGATGAACCTACCGAAGGAACCGCCTTACTCGACAAACTCTGACATCTCCACGATAGAGTAGTTTGTATTATTAGTTGTAAACCACTTCAGATTCGGCCTATATAAGGCGATCTCGAGTCGATTGTAAAGGTTAGATTTTTGGTGTAACCTAAGTCGTGAGAGTGAGATTAGGTTAGTTTCTCCTCAAGCTTCTTAGGATCATATCCATGTACTAGTCAGAATGAAATACAATTTATAGTTATGTTGTTATCATTTATTATTTCTTATAGCAATTAGCTTCGGTCTCGTCCTTATTCTCTTTGTACTCATGCATGCAACGTATAATGGCTTCTATGACCATAGTTTGATTAATAAATCTGATGGCTGTCGGGTATGAAGTGCTTATGCAGATTTCATACTCACACAGTGAGTGTGGCGCTTTAGAGACACGCATAGTGGACGTATAGCTGATCGGTTGTCAACCAACACAAATATTTCGAGTTCTTTCACTTCACTAATATAAATACGAGTATAGCAATAAGAACAAGTTCGATCCACATAGAGGAATTGATTGTTATTCGTAATTGAAAACTTAAGTAACCAGGGGGGGATTTTGTTGTGCAATAAAATAAAATAAACTGAAAATTAAAGTAAAGAATAAATAAAAGTAATCAATAAGTTGAGACTACTGGTTAAGGGTTCATCTCATTCATAAGACATGCACTTAAATCAACACCTAGACTTGATACCTGATTTCTCATCACCAACAACCCTAGAGTACCCCATCGAGAGTATACTCCGACAAATTCCTTGTATCATTGCATACCATAACGATGAATATGCAAATACTACTCAGAGAATAACTCAACCCAACGTGCAATCGAGTTTAATTCTCCAAGAGCTCTAAGTTCTGTGAACGAGGCTATTCCATGCAATAGAAATACTAGGAGCAAACTAATTTAACATCTGTCAAGTTATACATATTGAAAAAGAAGGGGTACCGAAATACTACCAACTTTTCGTTTTGGCTCGTGAGTCTTATGGTAAAGAGTTTGGACGATCTCAAAAATCAATATCCAAACCTCTAACTGGAGTAATCTCAACAGTTAGGTAATAACGTACTACTTGGTGCTTTAATTATAAATCAGAGTTATAATGCGGAAAGGGAAAAGCACACAAGACACCAAACGTTTTTTAACGAGGAAACTGCCTTGCAGAAAAACCTCGGGACCTCGTCCAGTTTTGAACACCGCCCAGTACAAACTGACTACAAACTCTAGCCTACTATAAGACTTCGGTCTGGGATGTAGCAGAGACCAACTCAAGCCCTCCAAGCGAATTGGCTACTGTCGCCTTCCTTACGTCTCTGGATCCCCCACAGATCGTCACGCACTTGATTCCCCTAGCTGACGTCCTTTACAGGCCTAGGAGTTGCTTTGACCGATGCCAAAGGCTTTTGTCAGCAATACTGGGTTTTAAACCAAAACTGTTGACTTATGGTGTAACTGTCCTCTATCAGTTTACCATAAATAAGATGACTTCCTTCGGATTGTCAAATCCAGGTCATACGGAAATCTACTTCACAAATCGAGGCTGACACACTTTCTCAGCGACGCTCAATCTGTATCTACCTCAGTTATAGATGAAGAACCACTTAAGGAACTTGTATAACTGGAGCCAACTAGGTCTTACAACACCGAGTGCAGCCGTGCGTTGCTACCTTTCAAACCTTTACGTAACTTAACTAGTTCTTGAATAGCCGTATAGCAGAAGAGACGGACTTTGGAATAGACAAGAACTAAGATAGGTTACTGAGGTTACAGGTGATTCTGATCAACCGCTGAGGGATCAATCTACCTGTGCTTCCCAACTCTCTAAGGAAGTCTTTGATAGTCGTAGGGAGTTCCCAGAGGAGCTGCAACCTATAGAGGATGACTATACCACAACAAGCTTTCACCGAAGTGAAAAGAGTTTACGCTACCTTCCCTGAGGACCTTCACGTGTGCTTGATGCTTGCGGTATTTGTCCTTAGACACCTCTATTTATAGCACTCAATAAGATAGGTTGCTTTGGAATTAAGCAATCAATTACTTGTCCCACAAGTTAAGGAAACCCTAAACTTGCCAACCAAGTAATACAGATTAATCTCAATTGAAATTCCTTTTTAGATTTATCTGCCAAGTGTTTTGTTGGCTCACAAACACTTCAAGATAGGAATCCAATAGACCAGAGATAATCTTATCTTATTGACTCATTGAGGATCGTTAGATGGAACACAAAAGGTATTTATGTTTCACACAAGTCCATCTAAGAGATAAAGGAGTTGGAATTTGACCTAGAGTGAAATTCTGAAAGAATAAAACTCTTAATTCGACTTACCAGAAAACTCTCCGTGTCAGGTTCACGTACTGATAGCCAGGTACGGGAACTAATGCGACACAGGAGATTTTCAGCTTCTGGTACGCAAACCGGTTCGGGAACCGCCTGCTGGTCAAATTTGGTCAAACTCGGTCTTCGCTGGAAGAACTGGGCTGAGCCAGTACTTAGACGTGAGAACGTCCTCAGCTATGATCCATAGGCTCTTTGCTCAAGAGCATTCTTTTAGATTCATCCATATCCAACATAACAGTTTGCAAGCAAACTATTGAAATGGTCATATGGCGTCGAATCTATCTCATATGTTCTTGATTCACAGTATTCGTGGGATCAAATACTGGTCATGACATAAAGCCATGTTACACAAGAACACGATCTCAATCGCTACATTACTACTAAAGTAGTCGACTATATTTCGAAAGAATAGAGAAAGTAGAAATAGAAGAATATCCATAAAGTCATAACTCCTACTAACCTTTTGTCGATGAAGAATAATTGATGTCTTCTTTGTCTTCACAGTCTTCGTCTTCAAGGTCTCTACTACTCTGTCTATATCCCATTTCCGAAATCTAAACTCTAGTAGGCTAAATCAAGAATTGAATTTTGACACCTAAAACTGACAACTAGCTTGACATACCAACGCTAGTGGGTTTGACCGGACAATGCCCTAACACATATGATTACACGAAGGATTTGACTACAATCAACAATCATAATACGCTACTTATGACAGGGTTCATCAAATATCTGTATCTCAAAACCCTAGTCTAGCACTAGATATGAATATATGTGCATCATCCTAAACAAACAAATACTCAATCATCAATCATCATATACATAGTTATGAATCATCTATAAACCTTAGAACATGAACGATAATGGAGAAATCAAATAACAAATTGAATGTATCTTCAGTGCATGTTTCTGAAATTAGACTACATCCTTAACCAATAAAAAATTATTTAGCTACTCATGTTCTTATTGAAAGCAAAAGAAAACATATTGAGAGTGATAAAAATCATAAAAACCCCTTGTTGCAAAGCTCCAATCTTTCTCCCAAAGTTCCACATCGAAAATTGTGCCCCAAACCTAGCTTTCGCCTTGCTTCGGGAACTGTGCGTGAAAAACTTCTTATGTTTTTGCGTGATGTTATTTCTCCTGTCTCAAACCTTATTTATTCACATGAATCCAAACCCTTTTCACATTAAGAAATTTCACCCATTACTTGAGCCCAGCACAAACCCAAAAGAACTGACTTAAGCCCAATTCGCTGGCCCAGTTCAGCTCTCAGACCTCACACGTGCCAGTTGCATGCTTACTCCCTCATGCCACACATGCGACATGCAGGCTCACTGTCTTCTTCATTCTGTCGGGCTCAGGCATCCGATAGTCTTCATTTTCCAGAAATCCCACAGTTCAGGCTTCTTCACCAGCAGCTCAAAATCACACCCAAAAAATTATTCAAAGCGGAAATTAAACATAACCCAAGTTTCTGAACCCTCACCTGAACTCAAACATACTATTTGTTCCCTTCAATTTTCCTTCTCCTCTTCTTCTGATCTCTTCTTCAATCACCCACAACCTCAATGTTGGTGCAAAAAATATTACCCCAACGATCTTCGATTGATGTGAAACTTTGATTTGATCTCTGCCGTTCTTTGATCTCCTAGCAGATGTTGATTGAAAATGGTGGGGAGTACCTGCAAAGACACTCCGATGCTAAAGTCAAGCATAGTTCTAGCAGATGTATATGAGAAGAGGAAAAAAAAAGTGTACCTTTTGAGTTGGAAATTGGCCTTTATTTATATG
>JAJJMA010130938.1:544-12309 GCA_023529015.1 Papaver nudicaule | reverse complement strand
ATCGCTTGTTACCATGAATTGTTCCTTGTTTTCAAAATAATGACCCTCTCCCTTATTAGCAGGTGTTGTAACTAGTTTTGGGGTTGTTTTCGAGTTTTTCATGGTGGTGCTAGCCATTCTTGCTTCCACTTCAGCGATGCAATTCTTTATGCTGGACTCGGTTATTTTCGGATGCTTGTTTTGGCTTTTGGGGTCATGTTTTGAATTCTCCCTCTGTTGGATGTCAATCTCATTGCATACACGAGCTTCAATGGGATCACCTACTATTTATGCAATTCCGAACGGGGTTGGAAATCGAATCTTCTATGGAGGGTGGAGGCTACTCCAATTAGGTTGTGTAGCCAAGGCCTTCCTATGATGGCATTGTGTGGAGAATCTATATCAACCACGCAGAATGATGTTGGTAGTTCCAGCTTTCCTACATGGATTGTTAAGGACAACTCTCATCTTGGCATCGAAGGTTTTCCATTGAATCCAAAAACATTGTATGACGAAGAAACTAATGCAGCATCCTTTCCGAATAGCTTGTCATGAGTCCTGTCGAAGAGTATATCGATAGAACTACCAGTGTCTACCAGTATTCTCGGTATTGCTAATTCTTCAATATGCAAAGTTATAACCAAAGGATCGTTATGCAATCTTCCTCAATCTGGGATATTTGTTGCAGAAAAGAAGACTGGTTGCTTCTGCCAATCTTCGAGATGTTTCTTCGTTGTTACACTCATTATCTTTTTTCCTTTGAAATCTATCTTGTGGATCTTGTCTGTGTTAGAGCATGGCTCGGTGAACCTCACTAAGTGTTGGTATGTCAAGCTTAGTTGTCAACTTTAATGATCAAAACTCGACCGCTAAACAACACACAATTAGGTGAAGTCATGTGAGAGAGTTAGATTTAGGTTGTGGAAAATTTTGGTAGGATTTAGAATCTCTAGTTGAAGAGTTGAAGAAAGACTGAAGATCAAACGAAGACATCCGGCTTCATCATTCAACAGGTTGGTGAATCTAAATAACGCGATTCCATTATCTTTTACACTTGTGCTACAAAAGACATAAACATAACTCTCAGCTTGAGCTTTACGGTATGACTTGATCACTCGTGATCAGTGTGTCTTACGATAACTCCGCTTTACCACTTGTGGTTTTAGTGTGTAGTTATGACGTTCCAATATTGCCTAGAGCTTTCTTTTCTTCTCCGTCTCTAAGTTAATATAAAGGTTTTTCCTAAAACCTTTTCGAGTTAGATATAGCAATGTGATGTTATCTCGGTAGTACTACGAGATTTAATCCATCACAGTATTGTGTCTCTTCTTACCTAGTATGGCTCTGTCGGATTGATTGCATATATTTATATGAGCCAATGTAAGAGAGATTGTGACTCACACTTATGTTGTGTAGACTCACAATATTGTTATTTCTGAGATTCGAATATGACGTGGTGGTTTGGCTCTGAACTTTGAAGATCTGAATCATTAATTTGATTCTGTATATGAACATCTTGTATGCCATATCTCACTTCTAGATTCCGAAACCATATTTGTGTATCTCAACTTATGAATTTACAATGTTTGAACCTTAATGTAGGTTTTGATAAAACTTGACGTTGATTTAGAAACCATAATCTGGTTTTCGCATTCATAAGCTATTGGTCCGAAACTTAAATATTGTGACCAATGAGATATAACAGATTCGAAACTATGTTTGTGTGGCTGACAGTGACTTGAGAATCAAGGACAATGTGTCTTGACCATGTGACATCTAAAAGGTCGAAAAGACCCTGGGGTTTCCTAAAGGTTTATGTGAAACGGGAAATATATTCCTGTGCGTCGAGGCTAAAAAGGTGTGATGCTCAAACGATTCTCGACCACATGGACTCTCAAGTTCGACACCAAACATTTGTAGAGAATTTAATATGTGTTTCTTGTTTCGAAACCTTAAACAAGGTTTTGTTAAACATAATCTAGATTTCAAAACCAAGCTTTAGGTTTCGCTATATGGAAACTTCATTTGGGAACCTTAATTCAGTTTCGGTCATATAATGAGCTTTAGGTTCCGAAACCTTAATTTGGTTTCTACCAAAACTGACGTACGTTTCGAAACCATAATAAGGTTGACTCAGAATGCGTAACTTCGAAGTTCAAACTCTACATTTTTGATTTGTGCTTCAACGAATTAATGAGTTTGATATTCTCGGTTTGAAGTTTGAATTCGTTCATCAATGTACAACTAAGTGGGATTGAGTCATCATCTGGAAAATGGTTAGTCGCTCTATTAATACTGTATGTGATTAAATCTTCGTATGCTTTACTACTTGATCGAATATTCATTTGATTACTCGTTTGATGTTTTGATTTGAATTCTTGGATATCATTAACGTGACATCTATATTGGAATCAAGAATTCAGGAGATTTAACATTTTTGGCTAGTTACTAGTAGAATCTCGCACCGTACTTCCAATGGTATATCTATATGCGTGATTTGGAACGTCTGAACCAATGTGTTCACTTAAGCTTAACACACAAGGCTTTGTCCACGTTTGTTATGATACGTTTATGCGGAACGTTGAACCACGTTGGACCAGATCCCACTTCCACCTAGGTTCGTCTGGTTAGCCCAGCAATACCAAGGAATTAATGTCGACATTATAAATCTGGTGACGACATTTAGAAGTAATAATATCTAAGGAGATTTTCGAAACTAAGGACACGTTTTCGAATTGAGATCTTTCCCAGGGATCATATTTGGTAAGAACCATATTTCGAATTAAAAAGTGAAAAAGCAGGGGTACCGAAATACAACCAAATTTTCGTTTGGGCTCGTGAGACTTATGGTCAGACCTGGACAATCTCAAAAATCAATATCCAGATCTGTTAACCTGAGTTTGGATCACAATGATCAGTCCAATGCAAGACAGGGTCTTGGTAAATACAAGGGATGGATTGAGGACAACGATCAGGTTTATAATAACGTACTTCTTGTGTTTGCTTTAATTATATAACCAGAGAATATAATGCGGAAATTAAAACACACAAGACACCAGAGATTTTTTAACGAGGAAACTACGACCTGTAGAAAAACCTCGGGACCTCGTCCAGATTGAACACCGCCCAGTACAAACTGTCTACAAACACTAACCTACTATAAGACTTCGGTCTGGAATGTAGCAGATACCAATTCCACCCTCCAAGCGAACTGGCTACTGTCGCACTCCTAACGTCTCTAGATCCCCCACAGATCGCCACGCACTTGATTCCCCTAGTTGACGTCCTTTACAGGCCTAGGAGTTGCTTTAACCGTTGTTAAAGGCTTGTGTCAACAATTCCGGCTTTGCAACCTAAATTATCAACTGTTTGTTTGAACTGTCCTCTATCAGTTTGGCATACACAAAGTGACTTCCTTCGGATTTCTCAAGGTCATACGGAAATCTACTTACAAGCGGGGGCTGACAAGTAAACCAAGTAAACTATGCCCAACTTGTCTCTACCTCAGTTGTACACGAAGAATCACTTAAGAAAGTTATACAACTGGAGCTAACTAGGTCTTACAACACCGAGTGCAGCCGTGCGTTGCTTTCTTTCAACCTTGTATGTACATATCAGTTCTTGAATGGCCTTATATCAGAAGATAAGGACTGTTGAATAGACAAGAACGTAATCAGGTTACCAAGGTTACAGGTTACTCTGATTTCAACAACTAAGGTCTCAATCTCCTACCTGTGTTTCCAAACTCTCAAGAGAAGTCTTTATAGTCGTAGATAAATCCCAAGAGGAATTGCTGCCTAATAGAGGATGACTATACCACAACAAGCATTCACCGAAGTGAAAAGAGTGTTACGATCTCTTCCAAAAGGAATCTTCACATATGCTTGATGTTTGCGGTATTCGTCCTTGGACCTTTATTTATAGCACTCAATAAGATAGGTTGCTTTGGAATAAAGCAACTGGTTACTTGTCCCACAAGTTTTGGAAACCCTAACTTGAAACCAAGTAAACAGAGATTTATCTCAATTGGAAATCATTTATCATTTATCTGCAAGTGTTTTATTAGCTCATAAACACTTCAAGATTGATATCCAACAGACCGGAGATAATCTTTATCTTATTGACACATTGAGAACCGTTAGATGGAACACATAATATATTTTCGTGATAATCAAGTCCAACTAAGAGATAAAGGAGTCAGAGTTTAACCCGAGTGAAAATCCCAAAGAATATTCACTTGGGACTGTTCGTGAACCGTCCATCTGAATCACAGCCAAAAGTATCGATTTTGAGTTCACGTTAGGTACGCGTACAAAATGACACTTTGGAATTCAGGAGTTTTTCCCAAGTCTCTGTTCACGAACAGTTCGTGAACCGTCGTCATTTAGATTTAGGGTTTAACTTGGATCCGCTGGAAGTTCTGGGCTTAACTAGTACTTAGACATGTTAGACGTCCTCAGCTATAATCCACTGGACTCTTGCTCAAGAGTAATCCTTAGATTCACCCATATCCAACAAGTGGTTTGCAAGCAAACTATTGCAATGGACAAATGGTATTGAATCTATCCAATGCATTCTTGTAAACTTAGTATTTGCGGGAACAAATACCAACATAACACATGGTCATGTAGACAAGAACACGATCTCAATCGCTATTAATATCACTACTAAATAGCCGACTATTTCGAAAGATAGAAAAAGTATAATAGAAGAATTTCCATAAAAGTCATAACTCCTACTAACCTTTTGTCGATGAAGAATTTCCATAAAAGTCTTCACAGTATTCGTCTTCAACGTCTCTACTACTTAGTCTATATCCCAATTCCGAAATCTAAACTTTAGTAGGCTAAATCAAGAATTGTGTTTTGACACCTAAAACTGACAACCAGCTTGACATACCAACGCTAGTGGGTTTGACCGGACAATGCCATAACAATCTCCCCTTTTGTCAATTTTAGTGACAAAACCAATTTACGTATGGATTCAAAAGATATACAATTAAGTACTAACCAGATGTATCTTGATTTCTTGAATTCTTCAACTTCTCCCTTGAGTCTTGATGTATTCGTTTAACTCTTGTTGATGAATCCGTAGACAGCTGCCGCAACATATCCAGCTCAAACAACCACGAAGGTACGCTCAAGCTTACATGGGTTAATATGCTAATCCCACGTGTTGTTTGTGCAAAGAGTAAGAATCTGAGCAAACTTTAAAGTCCGTGTATCAAAACTTTTAAATTGATTCTACTCATTCCTGATATGAAGCTTCTTGTCAGCTTTAATTACTCCCCCTTACTTGATACTTTGTAAAAGCACAACAAGTAAGCACATGAAGTTCTCCCCCTATGGTTATGAACCACAAGAACAAGAACCATATGTATTCTCCCCCTATTTGTCACAAAACTATGACAAAGTAGTTTGAGACAAGGGTTTCATAAACCTATGAGGATAGGTTAAGCTAAGTACTCACATACCAAGTTTAAGATGACATAACTAGGAAATCAGAACGATTATCTCTAAGTTGATTCATCTTTGGAGAAATATAGACACACCTTTCTCCTTATATTCCACAACCACGCTCCCCAAAAAGATTTGTTATTAAGCGTAAGTTCAAATTAAGAACTCTCCCACATGTGGTGTTATTCAATAAAGAACAACTTACAAAGTCTAACATGGACATGAACAACTGAATGTAATCCAGTTTTGCTTTGTTTATAATCTCTTTTCCTTAGCCAATTTTTGGAAAAGAGTATATGATTTCGAGTTTGTGAAAACCCTAAAAATCATATAATCAAAAGTTTCTTGATCGTGAGAAAAAGCATAACTTTTGTAAATACGACGTTAATGTTTTCTTTGACATGTGAGTCTCTCCCGAGATTTATGAGACCATGTTTATAGTTGGATGAACCAAAGTGTAACATGATGTCTCTTGTGAATTTTCCTGTATACTTGAATATTTGATAAATAAAGCATGAGCACAAATGCTAAATTTAAACTTCAAGCAACAAAACATCAAGAGTATTAAGATTAATACAGGCGATGTTCAAATGGAAATAGTTCACACAACACACAAAGCAAAGTTTAACAAAAGCATAAAGAGACGAAATAAATCACTCCATATCCTCGTCGTCAGTTGGAATGGTATGCTCCTCAATGATATCATACATATCCGAAGCAATATATGGATCAACATGAGGAAGTGCAAGGTTGACTTCCTGAGAGTATCCATCGCACTTGGTTTGGAGTCTATAAACTCTTGCCTCAAGTTGTGCTATGCGAGGATCTTGTCCGACCATTTGACCCGATTTCTTAATCTTGTCAATGTCCTTCTGAGCGAAGAGCTTTGGGCCATCAGCCATTGGTCCGAACATTCTAACCTTGAACCTTTTGCAGATTTCTGTAACCAAACAGGGAAAACCGAGATTCCTTTGTTTTTTATCCCAGGTTCTGATCATCTGTCTGATGATAGTGCCACATAAATCGATTGGACCATTCCCTTTCTGAAGATGATAGATCAGCTCAAACATGTCTCTGGTCCATTTTTCTTTGTTCAGGGTGACAGGAATAAGATTATGTGAAGCTAAAATACCAAAAACCTTCAGCTCAGGCTCAATTCCATTAATAGGGGCTTTGCCATCTTTCCACTGAGGGCTAAAGTCAAGTACACCTTTAGCAATTCTGTGATCAGATGGACGATCCCTTCCCAAGTGTGGGAGTGTCATCTCAAAGGCAGGGTACTGAAGTATTGATACAAGTACAGCCTTGTTTACTTTGAGAACTTGATTGCCAATTCGAGTCATGAAGCTACACTGATCCATATTGCATTCATACATGTTGGCATAAAACATACAAACAACAAAAGGAAAGTCGTCGGTGTAAATACCTTCATGAATTTGCCCACACGGAAGAAGACTCATAAAAGGTGGGTATGAAGCCAAAGTACTTGGGTCCAGTTTCCTTTCTACTGTGAAGTCCCATTTCTTCACATATTCAGCTTTGGCAGAGTCGCTGATGAAGGGCATACATAGACCTGGATCATGGGACGGTTCGGGAACCGCCTCAGGTGTAGTTTCTTCATCTGATGACCATATTACTGGAACATATTCATTCTCATTAACATCAACAGCCCTACTGGTTGAGGCCTGGTTTTTAACACTTCTTCTAGACATGATATCAAAGAAAAATGACTAAGAACACTTATTTGATGATTTCTCTCAAAATACAAAGAGATAACAAGAATGATTTGTAAACCCTTGTCTAACTTTTCAACCCGCTCATTTTGATATCAAGAAGATGCAAAACGGTCCGCGGACCTTGAAGATTTTAACAGGAGCAGTGAGCAGTCATTAGAGTTTCTCTAAAACCTCAAAAGAATATGAGGTGAAGAAGAAGACTCGTCAAATCTTATCCAGAGGTTTTCGGGTCGGGTCGGTTCGTGAACCGGGTCATGGGTTCTGGACAACCCAAAAAGACGCGGATTAGTCCTGTGGACGGTTTTTGAACCGGTTTTAGGGGTTCTTAGGCCTTACATGTGTGATACACATGTGTTTTGGTCAAAGAGGGTCTTTGACTACTTCCTAGGTTAATTTTTAGGACATTTTTCTCTTGTTCGTTGACCATACTAAGATCTAATGGAATAAGGCTCAACATTTAGAGTTAGTTTGTGAGAAATTATTCCAATGATGTCTTCATATCAAGCTTAGAGTGATATGGGCTTAATATTTAGACATAAAATACTTTCGCGTCCCCAAGAAAGAATTTCTTTCCAGTTTCTTATTGAAACTAAGGGATTTTGGAATTATAATATTTAATTCATTCTATTCCAAAATCGAAAGTATTTTTCTCAGACTTTAGATAAATTAATATCTTTTTATTTTCTGAGAAGGGTTTATGAAAGAGTTTATAACCCTTGTGCTTTGCCCTTGGGAACTGTGAATAGTTCTGTACAACAGGACGGTTTTTTGCAAAGCATATGTATCTGTTTCCTGTTTAACAAAATGAGTTACACCTTGTTTGTGGGGACAGAATTTTACAGATAATTCCTTCTTATGAGTTACATCAATGTGTAGAACACACAGTTGATCATGAACTATTATATCCATGGGTTCCTCAATCAGAAGGGTATTGATAATGACTTGATCGTGATTCAGTCTCTCTAATAAGTTGATCAATGTCAATGTCAACACATGTGCTTTCCTCCATGACCTTGTTTAGTTGATTTAGAGACTCTTCTTCTTTCCTAAGATATGTCTCTAGGTCATGAGAGATATTATCAATCTGTTTTCCAAGATCGATGAAGCCTTGAACTAAATACCTCTGGGAGGAATGTTAAGGAGTTCTCCTGCTGACATGATGAGACCTGGCAGTGGATCTTCTGCATCATAATCTTCAGCATTTGTTAATACATTACAAGCGTTTGAGCTTTGTTCCATAACTCATAAGCCGCGATAAACACAGACAATTACGTCTTTTATGTGTTCACCGAATCTGATACCAATTGAAAAAGAAGGGGTACCGAAATACAACCAACTTTTCGTTTGGGCTCGTGAGACTTATGGTCAGACCCGGACGATCTCAAAAATCAATATCCAGATCTGTTAACCTGAGTTTGGATCACAAGGATCAGTCCAATGCAAAACAGGGTCTTGGTAAATCCAAGGGATGGATTGAGGACAACGATCAGGTTTATAATAACGTACTTCTTGTGTTTGCTTTAATTATATAATCATAGAATATAATGCGGAAAGTAAAGCACACAAGACACCAGAGATTTTTTTAACGAGGAAACTACGACCTGTAGAAAAACCTCGGGACCTCGTCCAGATTGACTGTCTACAAACACTAGCCTACTATAAGACTTCGGTCTAGAATGTAGCAGAGACCAATTCCAGCCTCCAAGCAAACTGGCTACTGTCGCACTCCTTACGTCTCTAGATCCCACATAGTTCGTCACACACTTGATTCCCCTAGATGACGTCCTTTGGCCTAGGAGTTGCTTTAAACGTTGTTAAAGGCTTGTGTCAACAATTCCGTCTTTGCAACCTAAATTCTCAACTGTATGTTTGAACTGTCCTCTATCAGTTTGACATACACAAAGTGACTTCCTTCGGATTTCTCCAGGTCATACGGAAATTTACTTACAAGCCCGGGGCTGACAAGTAAACCGAGTAAACTATGCCCAACTTGTCTCTACCTCAGTTGTACACGAAGAATCACTTAAGAAACTTATACAACTGGAGCTAACTAGGTCTTACAACACCGAGTGCAGTCGTGCGTTGCTTTCTTTCAACCTTGTACGTAACGTGTCAGTTCTTGAATGGCTTTATATCAGAAGAGAAGGACCGTAGAATAGACAAGAACGTAATCAGGTTACCAAGGTTACAGGTTACTTCGATTTCAACCACTAAGGTCTCAATCTCCTACATTTGCTTCCCAACTCTCAAGAGAAGTCTTTATAGTCGTAGGTAAATCCGAAGAGGAACTGCTACCTAATAGAGGATGACTATACCACAACAAGCATTCACCGAAGTGAAAAGAGTTTTACGATCTCTTCCAAAAGGATTCTTCACGTATGCTTGATGCTTGCGGTTTTCGTCCTTAGACACCTCTATCTATAGCAATCAATAAGATAGGTTGCTTTGGAATAAAGCAACTAGTTACTTGTCCCACAAGTTTTGGAAACCCTAACTTGCAAACCAAGTAAACAGAGATTTATCTCAATTGGAAATCATTTATCATTTATCTGCCAAGCGTTTTATTAGCCCATAAACACTTCAAGATTGATAGCCAACAGAACAGAGATAATCTTTATCTTATTGACACATTGAGAACCGTTAGATGGACCACATAATATATTTTCGTAATAACCAAGTCCAACTAAGAGATAAAGGAGTCAGAGTGTAACCCGAGTAAAAATCCCAGAGAATATTCACTTAGGACGGTTCGGGAACCGTCCATCTGAATCACAACCAAAAGTATCGATTTTGAGTTCACGTTAGGTACGCGTACAAAATGACACTTTGGAACTCAGGAGTTTTTCCCAAGTCTCTGTTCACGAACGGTTCGTGAACCGTCGTCATTCATATTTAGGGTTTAACTTGGATCCGCTGGAAGTTCTGGGCTTAACCAGTACTTAGACGTGTCAGACGTCCTCAGCTATAATCCACTGGACTCTTGCTCAAGAGTACTCCTTTAGATTCACCCATATCCAACAAGTGATTTGCAAGCAAACCATTGCAATGGACAAATGGTATCGAATCTATCTCATGCATTCTTGTAAACTTAGTATTTGCGGGAACAAATACCAACATAACACATGGTCATGTAGACAAGAACACGATCTCAATCGCTATTAATATCACTACTGAAGTAGCCGACTATTTCGAAAGATAGAGAAAGTAGAATAGAAGAATTTCCATAAAAGTCATAACTCCTACTAACCTTTTGTCGATGAAGAATAATTGATGTCTTCTTTGTCTTCACAGTTGTTTTTACCTGGAAAAACAATGCACCGTCTCTGGGTACTTTCATAGTGCTCGAGTTAAAGTCGAACAAGACGAGCCTATACCATGTCAATGGTCGTTCACGTATTGCTTCGGTCACAGTGAGGATAGAGGTTGATCTAGGGAGGGAAACAACGAAGAAACTTGAGATCAGGTTGAGAATGTGTTTTGGGTGTAAGAGTTCAAGATCTCTGTCGTGAAGGCGGCTGGAAATCTCCAAGGCTAGAAGTGTGTTGGATACTCAGGTCTCTTTTCTCTGAGGTTCTGGTGTTTTTCCATATTCTAGTTGTTCTGCCTTGGAAGATAGAGGAAGCCTCTATTTATAGTGTTGAATTCACCCTGATCTCTCGATATAGAAGGTGAAAGTCATGGAAGAGTGGGGGAGTGGAGGACATGAGTTGTTCCCGGATACTGCTAGGATCGTGTAGATCATGTCCACTCAGCGCCACTTTCTCGTAACTGTCCATCATCTCTATCAGTTTCTTTCAACTGCCGTAGACCGCCAGACCAATACCCCTAAAGTTATCCCCCCGTGAGATGTTTTGATATCTCGAGTGATGCGCAGATATTGCGTAGTTGTGTTGAGTTTGAGTAGTGTTGTGTGACTATGATGCTGTGACCGGCGTGAGTTTGGTGCTTTTGATACATGCGTAGTGGGTGTATAGGAGTGGCCTTGGCCGTTGGCCAAGGCCGAGGACTCATGGTGCCATGGTTATGGCGCCTGTAGTGTAGCACCTTGGCCTTGGGAAAAGTTTGAGTTTTAGTTTTCATGGCGCCATAATCTGGGTATACCACGGCCTTGGGCCAAGGCCAATTTCCATAGCACTATAGCGCTGCAAATTTCCATGGCGCCACGGCCTTGGCCTTTGGCCAAGGCCAACCTTGTTGCACCTGGTGCATTCTGGCTACGCTACTTTGGTTATGGTGCGCGTGCTTGCGCTATAGCGTACTTGAAGTCATGGCGTGCTTATCCATGGTATGTTAGACCATTCTGGGTTTAGAGTGTGATCTGCTTAAGCCTGTGTAGGCTGTTGCATGCCTCTCAAAGAGCTCTGGACAGGCCTAGAGCTTCGGTATTCCTAAGGTTTTTCATTGAGACTCGGATGTTGAGTCACATTTTGAGAGGAAATCCATGAGGATGGGTCTCTGTTAAATCTTCACCATGTACCATTGAGCAATCTAGTTCTGATATCGAGGAATTCGAGGCGATGTCGACATGAAGCAGATTAATGCGTTTATGTGCTGGTGAGGTTATCGGTACTGTGCCATGATATCATCCTCTCCA
>JAJJMA010130935.1:0-12661 GCA_023529015.1 Papaver nudicaule | reverse complement strand
AGGTGTTTTCAAATGAGGACATTATGTTGCCTTAATGGGTCCATAGACGAGGACAAAATATAAGACATCAACATGACTTGTTAGATAACTGAAAAGAGATGAATCACAACAATGCATCCATATAGTGGTTTAGCATGGGTATTACAAATCAAAGTGTAGCACAAAATACAAACACGCCATGGCAGGCAACATATTCAGACATCACAACGTAAAAGCCAAGAGAAAACTATAGATATACCTGCCGACGTCGTATACATAGGAATGTAAAAGATAGTCAAAACTTATCCTTGCATCGATGAAAATCGACGTTTATGCTGCTGACGGATGAGTGTTATCATTTCAAGCTTTTGCCTGACATTTCAGAGACGAAATTATATCTCTTCTTCTAATGCAAGCCAGACCTTGTGGCTGTCCATGGAGAACGGATGATGATATAGCTGCATAATATTCTTAATAAGTGATCTTTATAGCTTGTTAACGGTACCAAACCATAGAGGATCAATTTAAGTGTTTCTCAAGCACAAGACATAAGCTTTATCACCAAAAACGAAATTGGACACCACCTAAATACAAAAGAAAGGTCAGCCAACTTATTTCTGGAAATTTAAGCCGATACAGGTCAAATGAATCACTTAATAACACCATAGAGGGCACACTAATAGCATAACTTCGAAACAAAAGAAACATGCGTTAGATAACTTAACAAGAAGGAGATGTGCATATCATGAATTTTGTGGCAAAAATAATTCAAGAAACGTATCTTGATGAAACAATGAAATCAATAAATCATCACAGCTGAAACGAAAAAGCGGAGTAATACTTATCTTTTCGTTTGATTTTGACGAAATAAGGGGATGTTTGATTTTTGGATGCTTGCTCTGGCTTGTAATCCACACAGATATGGGACGAAATTAGAGGATGTTGATGAATCGGACATCGTCGACGTCATTTAGCTAAATCAGATCTACAAGTGCATATGTTATTGTTGTCGATTTTTAGCTTGAAATGGATTTAGACGTTGATTTTCATCTGCTCTGGATCTGAAAGTTCCATCGAAATTAGGTTTTGAAGATTGTTTCATCTTTTTGGATCTCGTCTGTTTTTAGGAAAAAAATATTATTAGCTCCGCAGCACAGCTACATGCGTTAATGGATAATTTTATTAGGGAAGAAGACAGTAATAGTATTACATAGGTTTGTTTATATATTGTTAAGAAAAACCCTAATTATCTATATGGACCGCACATCCGCATAGGTTTCTTTTAATTAACACGTTTTTTTGTTCTAAACATGCGCACATCCGTCGTAACACGATATAACGGTCACGTGATCAGGAGTGTGAGTGTGACCGGTAACCGGTTTTTCAAATCTAATTACAAAGTATTCATCAAAAATCAAAATGTGCCCTCGCACAGGTGCTGTAGATAAACTAGTCAAAAATTGACCTGCATAGTCAATTAAACCCCTGTTGATTTGAGTTGAGATAGAGGTTAGAAACTCAGGAAGCACGAGAGTTGGGAGAGAGAGAGAAGAGAGAGAACAAAAAAGAAAAACGAAAAACAGAACGAGTCGCCGGGTCGATTGAGAGAAAACTGAAAAAGAAAGAAAGTGCCTTTTTTTAATTATTTTTTTCCCCTTGTGAAACCCTAGATCTGCTCCGTGGATGAATTTCTGATTCACATTTTAACATTCGGGGATTTGGATCTTCAAAATCTTTCTCATTTCTGAAATTGGGGAATTTATAAATAGAAAAACTCTCGATCCACTGGATCAGGGATGCCGGTGTCAGCTTCAGCTATCTATTTCTTGAATCTCCGCGGAGACGTTCTTATTAATCGTCTCTACCGTGACGATGTCGGGTAATTTCTCCCAATTTATTTAAAAGTTTCCCTACATATAATCGTAGTGACAATTGATTGTTAAATTGATCATTAAACTAGGTTAATATTTCTCAAATGCTTAATATAGGGTCAAAAACCTTGAGATTCAAATTTTAGCTAAACTGACTTCTATGTATAAGGTTGTGGTGGAAGAAATTAAGTTGCATTTTGGCCTTAGATATCCAGTGTTGGTGTTTTCATAATGATTAGCATACAGGGGTAATGCAATTCAGTGGTTATGAGTAATTTGTAGATTGGATATTAGCAAATATTAACTCAATAGCTTCTTAGGGCTAGATAAGTTTTTAGGTACTCAAATTAGTAGTAGATATGGGAGCTTATTACGCTCAGCACTCAGAAGTTTATTTGCATGACCTTGATGTTGTATCATCATCCTAAGGGGAATCATCTTCTATTCTACGATTACTGGACCAAATGAAGTCCATATAGTAGTTGTCCCAGCAGTGTGACTGTTGATAATATTTTCTGGGTGGGATTTCGTTATGTTACTCGTAATCTAACTGAATTTGTGTAGCCTCTTAGGTGTAAGTAACTGTATGTTGTTTTGTCGTGTTTCTTCTGTTGGTGTATGTATACTTTTATTTTATCGGATTGGTTCCTTTGTGGATCCTGAATATCTGCCTATTGTGATATGCACATATCTAATAAATATTGCATTGGCTTCAACAGCCCATAATGGCTCTCTTTTGGGCGTGGGCATCCACAACTTGAGCCCTTTTAACTAAAGTGTCCCTATAGAATTATAAAAGAATGACCATGCAGTCCACAAAATAAATGGTATGATGCAACACATATCTAATTATAAATGCAGAAGCACTAATAGTTCGAATCTAAAGGCTAGCTGTAACTCATTTGCACAACAACTTGTTATTTAATAAAGCCATAACAAGAGAGTTTACTTGGATTTCCTTGCTGTTCATTCTATAATTAATAGGAGGCACTATTATTGTTAATACATGTGGGTTTATGAGTTTCTGCTGTCCTAAATAATCTTTCGGTGTTACCTGCAAAATGCTTGTCATTGTACCGTGAAATCAGGATGCATTAGTCAGTATCTTTTGGTAGTTACACTTTATCTTCTACTTAACTCTATTTCCTGGTAGTTAGAATCTTAGATTCATGTTCATCCCATCTTTTGTATCAGTGGAAATATGGTGGATGCATTCCGCACGCATATAATGCAGACAAAGGAGCTTGGTACATGCCCTGTTCGACAGATTGGGGGTTGCTCTTTCTTTTACATGAGAATCAGCAATGTTTACATTGTGATTGTCGTCAGCAGCAATGCAAATGTTGCTTGTGCATTCAAGTTTGTTGTTGAGGTAAATAGCTTATATTCTGTATGGTAGTGTTGTATTCGTTGTTGAGTTGTGCAGACCTTTTTATGATAATAGTGTAGTGGTGTGACTGATGGATGTGACAACGTAGTCATATTTTACTTCTTAAAGGAAGTTTTGTTTGAAAGATTGAACTTGACAGGCAGCTAGTTAGGTTACTGATTACATCAAGAATGTTCTATACTTAATGTGTGTAGAATGTAGACTCCGATATATTACATTCATACCTCATACCAAAGGCAATTTCCAACCTTAGCAGAATATCTACCCAAGGCAGAAAATCCATGATACAGACATATACTCACCAGACATATAAATAATCTACCACCAGACTAATGCACTATATTCCTTCAAATCTAGTTATGGGAGACATAGATGTCTGTCAGTCTCCAAATCTGGTATGAGCTGTCAGAATATCAAACCCCCCACCCCCCCAAAGTCAGTTCATTAATTGGCATTTTGTATGACGATTTGGCAGAAGAAGACTACAAATTTTTTGTGCATTTATATTAGTCACCTTGTATCAGTCTACGAAGATTTTGCAGACCCACGGAAAACTGATTAATTGGGTGCATGATGATAATGGGTGTATCATAACATGTTAATGCCATACCTTTTATATTCTCTTTGACTTGTCTGGTCGTATCTTGCATCTTCTTTTCTAGCTGATTTGAATGATGTGGCGTTTGGGTGCAGGCTGTTGCCCTGTTCAAATCCTATTTTGGTGGTGCTTTTGATGAAGATGCCATTCGTAATAACTTCGTTCTGATATACGAGCTTTTAGATGGTACTCATTCTGACCCATATTTTCGTCTGAGCAATATTTCTTTAAAGGCTACCCTTATCTCGAGTCATAACATGCTATATTATAATTTATCTTTTGACTTGAGATTCCTCCATAATTTTGATACAGTTTAGCGCTTCATTGTTTTTTTTTTCTTCTATTGTGTAAGATCTATTATGTTTTTGTGCTAGCAATTTACTTTATGTGACCATTGATATACGGATTATAAAACGGGTAAATTGTTTGTTGTCAAGATATGCTTCAACTAGCTAAACAAATTTATTTCCTGTTGCTGTGCTACTTCTTGAGTGGTTTAGTCCATGTATCATTGCTTGATATTCCTTTTTGAATTTGTAGAAATCATGGACTTTGGTTACCCCCAAAACCTTTCTCCTGAAATTCTGAAGCTGTACATCACTCAGGAAGGAGTCCGGTCACCATTCTCATCCAAGGTTAGACTCGTTTGTTTCATACTTGAACAAAGTTCAGGTCATAGAGTTCCGTTATGTTCAATATGTTTCTCTAACCATTTTCATCGAAAACATATTAGCCTACAGATAAACCAGTCCCAAATGCAACACTACAAGTTACAGGTGCCGTTGGCTGGCGAAGAGAAGGCCTCGTGTATAAGAAAAATGAGGTAAGTTGACTGGCTTATTTATATAAATCTGATACATTGAATCCCAAACTTTGACACTCAGTCAATACAGGTGTTTCTGGATATTGTGGAAAGTGTGAATCTTCTTATGTCCTCAAAAGGTATGGAAATGTGCTGCTCCCTGTTAATTATTGTCTACGCAATTATTTGTTCTTTTTCTCTGATTCCTGAACAACATTTCTGTCATTATAGGCAGTGTTCTGCGTTGTGACGTGACTGGGAAAATTCTCATGAAATGCTTTCTCTCTGGTATGCCTGACCTGAAGTTGGGCTTGAATGATAAAATTGGCCTTGAAAAAGAATCACAGCTTAAAGCTCGGCCTACCAAAAGGTAGTTTCTGAGGGCAGTCATCTCTTGCAAGCATTTTGATTTCCACTTGCATATTAAATGCAGTTTCCTTAGGTTTATGTTTCACAAGTTTCCCTCTGATATCCTTATTTTCTGATGAAACTGAACTTTAAAATGGTTCTTCTGGCTGATATTTTCCTCCAAAGATTCATTGGTAAATCATTCATCTATTGACCTTAGGATAGCAAGATTTAGCTTTAGGGTTAAGATTCTCTATTTGTTTTCCAACCAGATACTTCTTTACGTAGAACTTTGGAAATTAGCTTCATACTTCAGTCTTGTGAATAATACTAGTCAAGGACTTGCATGGATAGAATCAAGGGAACATGCCTTATCTGATTCTTGGACTTTAGTTAATCTTGTTCGTTATGTGTTCTTTTCATCTTATTTGCTAAGAGATCTATGGAAAGCATGGCAATTCGCAAGTGTACCTGCAAGGATAGACTAGCTTAAGTGATTTTTTTATCCCATGTTGAACAACTTTTAAGACTATCATAAACAGTCAAGTTTTCTAACTTTCGTAAATAGTTCACTGTGGGAGTTCTTTTTCAATTTTTTTTTGTGATTCGCCTTGCTCCATTGTCTTCTCTTCTGTTGTGCTATTTCTTTTTTTTTTTCAAATATTTAATAGAAGGTGTTGTTGTCCAGTTTTCTGATGTTTTACATGGATAGTGTCGTTCCAAACCTGATATATGCTTTATGAATTCTATTGATTTAGTGGTCACTTCAGCACTTTATTTATACTTTATTCCTCTAGAAAGGGCTTGTATTCTTGTTTAGAACACATGTTGTTGCTGCAAGCGTTCTGTTATCCCTCGAAGTACATCATTTTCGATTCTTTTTGTTACTAAGTTATTATTATGCGACTGATTACAGCGGAAAGACCATTGAGCTTGATGATGTTACCTTTCACCAGTGTGTAAACTTGACGAGGTTCAACTCAGAAAAGACTGTTAGCTTTGTGCCACCTGATGGTGAATTTGAGCTTATGAAGTAAGTCTACTAGTTAACTTGAATTAGCGTTTTATTCTACTCTTTAAAGTATCTTAGTTTTCGGTGAAACTCTGTTGGTTGTTACTTTTGGCTCCTATTCCTCGGTGTAATGGAAATTTTATTACACAGGTACCGTATTACAGAGGGTGTAAACCTTCCATTTCGGGTATTGCCAACTATCAAGGAACTGGGTAGGACACGGATGGAAGTAAATGTTAAGGTTTGCGGACACTGTGAAGAACCCTTTTTTCGTGCAGTCACATGCTTTTACAGTAGTCTTATGTTACCACGTCTAAATATCAGGTGAAGAGTGTCTTTGGAGCAAAAATGTTTGCACTTGGAGTTGTGATCAAGATCCCAGTACCAAAGCAGACAGCTAAGACAAGTTTCCAAGTAACGACTGGCCGAGCCAAGTACAATGCCTCTATTGATTGTTTAGTCTGGAAGTGAGTATTAATACCGCTAGATTAATCAATCATTTGAATAGTAATTACTAGTTAGTCCTGACTCATGGTTTCTTTCCTCTGGCCATTTCCCTAGTTTTATTCTTTTTCCAAGACGTAGTAAGTAGATATTTTACAGGAGTTTTGTTTTTGAACAGTTTATTTTTTGCAACAGATGCAAATCCTACATTCATTATTCATTTGTTTTAAATGCAACATCTGCCAAAAAAAAAATTGTGTAATGTTTTGACCTTTGCAGGATCAGAAAATTCCCTGGACAAACTGAACCAACTTTGAGTGCAGAAGTCGAGTTGATTTCCACAATGGCAGAAAAGAAGTCTTGGACCAGACCACCAATCCAAATGGAATTTCAGGTGTTGCATATATCTTACAAGACCAACTTCTTCTTCTTGTATCTAATAGTTAAACCTCAAGTTGAATTGTTTGAGAAGCCTTATCTTATTTGACAGTCTACTCTCAGCTTTTGCCATTATTTCTCAAGGGCTAGAACATATATTATGGAAACTAGCATCACAAGCATAGTACATGGAAGTCACGACTTCTAGAAGCTTTCACATACTGTCGAATTTTAAGCCCCTTTTCTCAAGATAGCATAACAGCTAGTTTTGTTCAGCTTCATTACATGACAGTTCTAATTCAACTTGTCATTATTAAGACTTAGGTTGTTTGTCCTTGTGTTGCTGCTAATATATTCTACAAAGCAACACTTTTTATCATTTGTGTATTAGAGCTACTAAATTCTAGTGACGCTTACGAAATATTGGTTCACTTGCAGGTTCCAATGTTTACTGCATCAGGTTTACGAGTCCGTTTCCTCAAGGTAATATATGTTTTTTTTCCCCCTTCTCTCATCATATTTTCGATTGTGCTACAGTTCCCCAGTTGCAGCTGATCAACTGTTATTCTTTTTGCAGGTATGGGAGAAAAGCGGGTATAACACTGTTGAGTGGGTTCGCTACATTACTAAAGCTGGGTCGTACGAGATTAGATGCTAGAAATGTAAGTGAGGCTGTTAACTTGATCATGGAGATTTGTACACATTTCTGAGCAATTGCAGTCCAGTTGCTGTTGTACCGGCTCCAAAAATGCATGTTATATGTTTCTTTTCCTTTTCCCTTTTTGTATTACTATTATTACTGTTATTATAGAAATTGTACTTATTTTTTTACCTTTTTTTCTTCTTCTTTGGGGTGGGGGTTGGGGGAGGGCAGTTGGAATTCATTTGTCAATATAACTCTTCAGTGTGTGGAATTAGAGTGTGTAGTGTGTACTTTGTTGTGTACTTCAAAGCCTTGGTCCTCTTTGGGACCTCAGGACTATAAATGTCCCTTTTGTTTTCTTCTAAACTTCTGTATTGACTGATTTCCACCGATTGAGAGAACTTCACCTATCCTGGAACAATTACTTTCTCACCCACAGCTGCAGCAAGTTGTGCTTGAAGTGCTATATCTTGAACAAGTTTGAAAATGCTTATTTCCTTAATTAGAAAAACCACTAAAAGCAGTTGCATTGAGATATTTGGACTGATCTGAAAGAGACTGGATCAGTGACCAACAATATGGTTAAAAGGGTTTCTCTTTTCAGGTTGAAATTGTACTACAAATAAAATGTAAATACAAGATTGCCCCACAAAATGATTACAAACACCCCAATTACAATCAATTACTGTATGATTAGTTTTTTTAAACCATAGAAATGTAAATGCCTTAATCAATAGTACCGACTCAGTTTTTATCTATTTGCCATTGTCCATTCCAGCCCTGCCCCTAGCAGCCCCTGTTTTTAGCAATCGCTTAAATCGCCCTAAAAACCTGAAGAGCCGTTTCAAGTCCGGAAAAAATGAAACGAAAAGAACCTCACGAGTCCATGACGAAACCACCATTCCCTCATTTCCCTCCCGCCCTTTCCTTCCCTCCCATTCTCTCTTCCCCCACATTCTTTCTCTCTTCTCTCTCCCTTCTTTCTCTCTCAAATCCCATCTCAACAAAACAGTTTCTCTGCGGAGAAACCCTCAGTTTTTTCAACAAAAAGAAAAAAGAAGAAAAGAGAACCCAAATTTTTTCTTCATCTGGTAAGGTGTTCTTTTGTTACATTTCGATTTTCTCGTGTTTATATTGCTAATTAAATTTTATATTGGATCATATTCTAACGAATTTCTTAACCAAAATAGTTGGATCCCATTTTTCACGTGTAAATTGTCTTCTTTGCAATATGAATTCAATCTTCAATTACCTAGATCCTTATATACACCATTGAATCCTTCACTGCTTGTTCTTTGTTGTTTCAAATCATGACTTGATTTGTTGTGTTTAATTTAGGGATTCAGCGAAACTGTTATGTGGTTCGCTCACTGCATGCCATTTTTAAAGGGGGCAAAGAAAATCACACATCAATGTAGAATGTGATGATAAATGCTCAACCTCCACTATCCTTAATCAGAGATAACAAAATATACTATATATACTCAATGTACCCATTAACTTCATATACTATATATATATATAACAAAATCAGAGATTGAGGTGGTCATGGTCTTACTAAGTGTTTGAGAAACTTATTTCCCTTTTATTGTTTTGATAAGGATGCATTCTGCAATAAAAAGCATGCCATGTTTGAACCGGCGTTGGTAAGTGCTAGTTGAAGAGCTGGTCCAAACGGGTACAAATAGAGTTGTTGGAAATAGGTAGACCCTTTGCATTTGCATAACTTTTAAGGTTAGAACTTTGATAATTGGAAATTTCAGGTTAGTGAAACGTACGATCTTGAAACTAACCATTTGTAGGTGAGACTTGACTGGCTCCATTACTTATTTACTTACTTTTGTGGGTAATTAGTATTATTGGTAAATCAATTACTTGAAATATTTTACATGTACCTGATCCTTGCGTGCAAGTTCCTTTAAAATCATTATTTATCCCCTAGTTTTTAACTTTTTATGCATTCATGTTTCGTGTTAGCATTGAGTTTTCATTCTTATCGATAAGCTGTTCTGAGAAGTCTATGATAGCAAACTTTTCTTCACATAACTGATTCAAAAGATCAGAGAAAGTCTGTGGTAGATAGTGGATTGATTACGTAATGGGGTACGTAAGAAGTGTTGTCTAGCGTACAAGTTAGTACACCAATATAACATCATTCACGTCGCATGCAATGTGCCATGTTCGTATGACCTTAGGGCTGAGAGTAATTACTAAATAAGCAGTTAGAAATTTTAGATTGGCCCGGCTAAAACTTGGGCAGAGGTGGCCAATGGCAGTTGAAAGATTACAAACTTATCCGGGATTCCGGAAAGACTTTTGGCACATATATAATAGATCATAGAATGGGGGCGGACAATACCTTTGAATGTCGAAACACTCTCTGAGTAATGGATGCTGTACGTATTTCCGGTTTATCACCAAAATCATCTGGGCATCATCAAGCTCTCTAGTAATTTCTAGTTTTATTTAAGAGCATAAGATTTATCCACTTTTTTTTTTGTTCTTTTTTTCAGGATATTTCATAGCATTGGCTACTCATGGTAATGAATGAAAAGTATAGTTCTGTCGTTACATTTAGAAATGATGATAGGGTTACACAATAATGGCGAAAAGATGTGATAGAAGTTTTGTTAATACAGAAGTACACCGTCTTAAGAATAGAGTGAGACAACAAAGGTACAGGGCTCTTAAGCGTGAAGAGAAGGACAGACTCTATTGCCCTCATGTTTGTTCATTACAGATTCTGTCTGTGCCAATAACGGGTTGGATGTGATTCACTCAGATGCCAAATGTGGATTTACTTCTAAAACCAGTGAAGGTAAAACCTGCTCAATCATTGAATCTGTCATTGTATGATAAAAAGTTTTCTGATCCAATGCTACATGGTTTTTATAGAGACCGCAGCAGCTCAAATTAGACCTGCAGTGAAATCACAATATGAACAACCTTTCACCGTTGAACTTGTTGCGGCTGTTGCGAAGGAAAATCCAAATATTTCTTCAGAGCCTTGTCAGGCATTTCATGCACACGTGGTAACAATGCTTATCCATATTTTGTTTTCAGAACCAAATTGGTGTAAATTTACGTATATACGTCCAAACCTTGCCACCTTCCTGAATTGTTTACTATCGTTTTAATTACCTGCTGGGTTTGGTAATTATTTCTCTTCTATTGGTGGAACCTGTACAGTAAAGTTTTGCTGGTTCCGAACCCAAATAGCTGCAAACAAAATGGGTAGTGAGACCAAGTCTATGTTCCTAACCCTTTGATACTTAATTTTCACATTCAAAGATGTTGAATGGAATCTCCAAAACTGAAAAAGTAAAAAAGTTGTTTTCTGGAAGTTGTTTCGAGTTCCATGTTCAAGGGTAACCAGTACAAATAACTGAACTTAATGAAGGAAGTATATTTGTGTGTATTAGTATTAAATTTAAGTCACAATAAAATTTGGGAGAGTAGTGTGTGATTCTACAAATGATAATTATCTCTATTTATGCAGATTCAACATTTGTCCCAAATGGAAACTGTTCATGGTATCAATGTTCTTAAAGCACAAGATAATTCTTCGATGAAGCCTCCTTGTCAGAGTGAGGTTAGGAGATGCCATGAAGATGTTTTAGCTCGTCGTGCTAAAAACAGAGAACGGCAACGCAGATATAGAGCTCGAAAGCGCCTTGAAACAGACATGAAAAAAGCTGGTTTCATAAACCAACCAAATCCATTGGCACTACAAATTCCAAACCAAAGTGGGTTCATTAATCGCGTTCTGTGCCACCGAAACTGGAAAAAAGAAGCAAGACAGGTTCATGTTTCTAAGAAACCCAGAATATCACAAAGTGAACCACCACTAGCTTCTTTCACCTCTCAAGATCGCGAAAACCTCAGCAGTTTACCATCAGAAGACAAGATAAACCAACTCGAAGAGAAAAAGGAACTAAAAGCTGAGCACCAACTAAATGGTAATGTCAAGGGAGCTAATGAAGCTACGCATAGTCGAAGAGACTGAAATGGCTGCGAGAAACCAAGTTGATTGACAACTAACTTAAGATTTTCTTAAATCGAAATATTGACGTAAAATGTCTATTACCTATAGCTGTTTGCAGACATACGTTCAAACAACAATTCCAACTATACCGAAATCTGAACTTGGTGAGTTTAACATGATATTATAACATAATTGCTGCCTGCTCAAGAACTTTAACTAGCCGTTTTACTCCTTTTAACATAGATGTCTCAACTTATGTTACATTTTTTTTTTGTTCCCAACAGATATCATGGCGTAGCTCGGTTATTAGCAGCGACTATTTGGGTGTGGCTGGACATGATTATATAATGACATGCTTGTTGTTGAATACTACAGAGTTTAATATTAAGTAATTCTCAAACTCTCGAAGTTTCAGTTGCAGTATAACCAGGTATCACCCTGGCTTATGGCTTGGGATCAATGTTTGATTATCATATTCTGCCACATTTTTCTTTATCAGATAGGCTTCTTAAGAATAGCAGTCATACGATTTTGGAGTCTCGTTTATTTTACTCATATCTCATATTTTGAATACCTAAATTCTTTATCCAAACTGTCCGTGAAATAACCACCAAGCTCAATCAAACAGCCTTTGAAAATGATGTCATTCTTCACTCTATTAGTAACAATGCAACTCAATGGGTCATATGCTTTGGTCGGAAAAATTGTGCTCAAGGGCAAAATGTCATTGTTGAAACATTTGTGAAAATCCCTGGCATGTCGTATTGAACTGGATCCTAATGTGATGATCTTCAAGCTTGTAAATTAGGATCAATTGAATAGTATCCTTCGAAGGGACCCTGGTGCTTAACTGGTAATCTTGTTATCCTCCATGGATACTTCCACTCGATCATTTACACTGAATTGGATTCAGAAACGCAATGTTTCTGGATCCAGCACAAGTTAGTTTATGCTACCTGAGTGAATGAGTGAAGAGATCGTGAAGGAGATGGGGCAGGTCATGGGTGAGGTACACAAATTGATGTCTTGCACCAGGAGAATTGATAAAAGTTTGTGTCGGCATCAACACTGCCTTAAGAAGAGGTATCACTGCTGTTACCGATTACAACATGGAAAAGCAACCCCACAACCTTTAACCTGTTTGTTATGTCATTTACCACAACCATCAGCAATGCACAGAAAAAGACTTGTTTTGGAATCAGCTCACCTTC
>JAJJMA010130930.1:0-14804 GCA_023529015.1 Papaver nudicaule | reverse complement strand
GACAGAGTTGAACTTGATATACGAACACACTTAAACAAACAACAGACAAGAGTTAATATTGATTACTTGAAAGAAAATAACGATCAAGAAGAGTGGGAGTGAGGAGAGACGAAAGAAGAAACACACTGAATGGATGTTTCTAGAGGAGTATGGTATATAGAATTAAAACGATGGGCGGTATTGTTCAACTTTCTATGGGGATGGCAAAACAAAGGATTTTCCCTCCTACGTAGCCTAGCAAACATGAAATGCCACTATGGAAGACCTAGCAAATTCTAATTAAATAATGTACATTTTATTATGTTTAGCGAGTTCAAATCAATAAAAAAAATATCTAGATAAATGTGTTTGGTAAGACCTTTATATATATATACATATTATTTGTGAAATAAAAATATATTTTAAAAACTAAAAAGTAGAAGAGATAAGAAGTTATAGATGGAAAACCCATCGTTATAGATGGAAAAACCATCGGCTGATAAATAATCCATCTCATGTGGCAATGTTGCAACAAAATTCCAACTGTGTCATGCCAAGCAAAATTCCAGTTTTCTTACTCCATAGGAAGTTTTCTAAGACAATAGATCAATACAGCAAGGAACAAACCCTTAGATCCGATAAAATGGTATTCAACCAAATGACACAATTATCAATGTGTGGTTCTTTTAATACCAATCAAGGTTCTTCCGTTCATATCAATAAACTCCTTGATATTAAACAAGGTTGTTCTGTCTATGATATTAATCAAATAGGCTCCTTGTTCTTGTCTCAGATACAATCAAGTCTTAATGGATGCAAATGTGTTCTTGAGGAATAATCAAGAAAGTAAGAAATAATAACAAATCCAAATAAACAACGTTCTTCCCTTCTAGAGTCTATCAGTTTGGCACACGAAATCAGCGTTTCACTTACAAATCCAGGTTGATAGAAGTCTAGTCCAGAAATTCTACAACACAACCTTAAGTGTCGATGATATCAGAAGAGCATTGACATAGAATAAACAAGGTTGTTCTATGTAGATATGGAAAGGTCAGGGTGTTATCAATATGATAGCTCCTAGGCTTCTGGTCCAGTTGGAAACTATTTCCAAACTCAACTTGTTAACAAAGAGATAAACTCGAAGAACTCTATTTGATATTCTAACAAGAGAAATGTTAGAAGGACAAAGCTTGAAGGAGGAAATGCATCTCCTTTATATAGTTTTTCGACCAAGGCATATTTTCCCAAAGGAATATTCTGAAACATTAATGCAAATTGAATGAGCATTCAATTCTGCATTAATAACATTTAATGCGGACTTTAATTCCTTTGGCTTCAAATTCTTAAAACAATAAATGAGAACATAGTTTCATTTATTGCAACATTTAATTTACTTAATACTTACTCTAGAACATTCCTTAGAACCGTTTCTAGAAGGCATTCGGTTTCTGGGACAAGACCAAATTTGCCTAATAACATTAGAATGTCATTTATCAAGTACTTCTTCCAAAGATAATATAATGACAACAAAAACTTTAAATGTTGTCGTTAACTTGTTCCTAGATTCTGAAAGATAAGAATGGAATCATCTAGGTGGAAGGAATGGAGCTAAGCAATAAACCATTGTCGCATTTCGAATGTAGTGCTTTGTTGTGTTGTTCCTTGAGGTATATGTCTCGTACTTCCTAATTTTCCCATCTACGCTTACACAAGATTTTACATGTCTAGTCCTTCTACATATGGATGGCAAAATTTAAACAATGTATGTATTCAGTGTCAAGAAGTCCATGTTTTGATGTGACTGACATATTACTGTTTTTTTTTTTTACTGTTGTTCGAAAATTGAATGTTAACCTGTGACCGTGAATCTTGTAATATGAGATATTATGGACTTCAAATTATGTTGTCCTGTTTGGGTAGTTTAGTGTTCTGTTCTGTCTGTTGCTTCAAATTGGCACGGTAGCAGAATGATTTTTTGTTAAACTACATTTGTTGCTTGATGTTTCAGAAAGGAAAAGAAGAAAGGTCAATCATGACATGAAAAAAAGAACATAAAGAAGAAAAAGATGAAGAAAGCTTTAGAAAGAGTCAGAGAAGCTGAAGTCGCAGCTGCAACCCAGCAACAACAACAACATCAACAACTACCACCACTGCTAGAACAGAGCCACAACTACAACAAGAAGTTAGAGAAATTTATCTACAACGGCAACAACTCCTGCCACCTACACCGCAGCTGCAATAACCTCAACTTCAACAGCAACTAGTTGGAGAGTTACATCAGCAGGAGCAGCAGCAACAACTCCTGCCAGTAACATTGCAACTGCAACAACAACCACCAACCCCGCAGCTGCAACAACCAAAACTTCAGCTACAACTAGTTGGAGAGTTGCATCAACATCAACAACAACTACTGCAGCCACAAATACATAAATTCCTTCCACCATGACCACCACAAGGACAACGAAAACAACGACGGGTTGTTAGGACAATGAACCAAGTTGATTGGACTGCCGAAGAAGTTCATATGTTAATAGTTAGTTTCTATACTATTTGATTTTCGTTTAAATATATTCTCGAAGCTTCCAAAAAAATAACTCTCTACTTTTATTTTTAATTTTGTGCAGGAAGGATTCAATAAATTTTATAAGCCTGGATTTAAAAACCCATGGGAAGGACATCTCGACTATGGATTTCATTTTTTTCCACAAAGTTCGCACGCCTGATTGCCTAAGATATAAGTGGAGGAGGATGAAGAAGAAGGAGAAGAAGGTTATGGAGGTTGAACAAAAGAACTGAGTTGTGGGATGTATTATGTAATTACCAATAAGATTAGAATCTACTCTCTTTAGTAAACAACTTGAATACTTATATCTTTCTTTTTATATCTTTTTTTTTATATCTTTTTTTTAGTGGTGGTGGTACTAACTCAAATCGAAACGATTTCAAGATTTGGGTATTGCAAAGATGACTAAATGTCTATCAAAGGTCGCAAACATGGAAAAGAAGTCTCTGGTGAAAAAGCTTGTCAAACCTAGACTCAGGAAAACTCCTACAAGCCTTGCTGAAGTGAGACGTTCTTCGAGTGCACGAAACACGGTTTTGTACAAAGAAGAGGTAATATTACATATTTTCTTTGCTTAGTGCACGATCTAAACTTTTTATCTTCGAAAGTGTTTATTATTTTTTGGGCTTGATTAGAGCTAAAATAAAATATGGAGTTTCTTGAACAAAGTACTTATATCCATCTTTTGTGCTTGGCTTTCTTTATTTTGGTTGATTTTTTTTTTGGCGAAGGGTAAGAGAAATTCCTCAAAAATATAGCGTCTAGAATATTTTCATCTGTTTAGCCTTTTTATTATCTTGTAATGGCTTGCACCATCTTGGTTTTTTTTACTACGATAAAGGCCCATTTGATATTCATCCTCATCTTAGTGTTTTCTCCCAGCAATGAAAATTATTTTCATGTTATGTTAACCTAAATAGACCCCATCATTTGGCATCCCTCGGACAGAGGAAGGGGAAGAAGTTTTCTTAAGAGTAAGTATCTTACCAAACCGAGCATCTGGAAAGAATTGTATTTCATTCCAAAGCCGGATACTCCATATCTGTCAGGTTACTTCCCGAGTGGATACTCAAGATTCGCCAGGGACTGTCACTTCATTCCCTACGAATGTTGATTTCAAACGACTACAAATAGAATTCAAATAAAACTTATTAACATCACAATTTTCAAAGGGTTGATGCTCATGTTATGCGACCTCATAGTTGCAACAAGTTTCTTTATTCATGCGGACCAAGCGAATGGTAAGTTGCTAGGAGCCTCTGGTTTGCTATCCTATGATGTGGTTGTGATGGTTTTAGTAGTGAGGAAGTTGTGCAGTTTTAGTGTATAAGGATGAGTCATGGAATACTCCTTTTAATCTGAGACGTCCGACTTTACCTAGAGGTGTAAGTACAAAAAAAAAATATGAAAATTTCGTAAATAGAAAAAACTCCTTACCCAAATTATATCACTTGCTAACATATCTGGGTGGGATCAACAGGGTTTATGATATTGTAATCATCATTGATCAACAAGAATAATATATGGCTCTTCGAGAATGTGTAACTTTGGGAATTCGAGCGATTTGTTTACTAGACACAAATTGTGAACCGGATCTCGTAGTATTCCAATTCCAGCCAATGATGACGCTGAAACTCTAATCCGATTAATCCTTAACAAATTAGTACACACTATTTGTGAGGGTCATTCTAGCTATATGCCAAATTGTTGATTAATAATAAGATAAGTTTATTACTTCGAGAACTCCATAGATTTTTTTAATTGGTTACTATATTCTAAATACTCAAAAAGAGATAAAAAAAACTGAGGATACTAAGTAATTACTTGATATCGAAAACTATGATTCAAGTAGACGAGTTTAGAAAGATAGTGGAATCAAAATAATTCCTTTTTAAGTTCTATTTCTGCCAAAGGACTACCATGTTATGTCAACACATTAGAAAGGCTGTACAATATATTCAGTGTGGAAATAAGCCAACATTTCTATTGGAATATAGGCGGTTCCCAAGTCCATGCCCAAATCCTTATTACGTCATTGGTCGTAATTGTTATCTTATTAGGTTCAGCTGCTATAGTTGTTCGAAACCCACATAATATTCCGACCAATGGTCAGAATTTCTTTGAATACGTCCTTGAACTCATTCGAGACTTGAGCAAAACTCGGATTGGAGAAGAGTACATGGGTTCCTTTATTGAAACTATGTTCCTTTTATTTTTTTTCTAACTGGTTAAGTGCTCGTTTACCTTGGAAAATAATACAAATATAAATACTACTGTTGCTTTAGCTTTATCCACGTCCGTGGCATATTTCTATGCGGGTCTTACCAAAAAATAATTGGATTGTTTCGGTAAATACATTCAACCAACTCTAATACTTTTACCAATTAACATCCCAGAAAAACCTTTATCACTAGTTTTCTTGGCTTTTATGGAATACATTAGTAGTTGTTTCTTTAAATACCTTCAATGGTTCCCATACTTATTCCTTGTATTATTACAAGAGGTATGCAGACCCTTATTTTTGCAACTGTAGCCACGGCTTATATCGACAAATCCATGAAGAATCATTTTTAACTAGCTTTACAATTTTTTCATTCACTCATTATGGCTCATAAATTTTAGGCGGGCCGTTCAGAGCCAAAAACTTAGGCGGGCCGTTAGACCAACTCAAAGCCATTGAGACGATTCAGAAAGTCGATAGGAACGAACAGACAGACACTGAGACGGAGTTAAACAAAATCTAGGGCTTGTTTTTGGTTTCCAGATTCAAATTAATTCTCACCCAAAAAACTAAGCTGGGGATTCCAATTTCCACATCCGCGATTCCAATCGAATTTCCATTTCTAGTAGGTATGTAAATTGATCATAAATTTGGTTTCCATTTCATAGCAGCTGAATTTATTTAGGGTATTGTATTGTTCACAGATTGATTGATAAATCTTAGCATATTATTGGGGGGAAATGGAGGAGGAGAAAGATGAGTCTATTGGGATGCAGTTCAAATGCATCCATTGTGGTTGTAAGATTCAGTTGTTGTTTCTTCAGTACTCACCTGGAAATATTCGGTTGATGAAATGTGTAAGAAGCCAGCCTCTCTTCTTCTCAATTAAACATTCCATTCACTGCCATGCTTTTAAATAATCCTTCTCTTTCACTAGGGGAATTGCAAAGTAGTCGCTGACGAGTACATCGAATGTGAGATCATGGTAAACAAACTTTCATTTTGTTAGTGTTGATTGTCATCTTTCCTGCAAACTTCATTTACTTGTGTGTTTAACATTTCGAAAACGTACATTTCTGTGTGTAGATCCTGCTCATTGATTTGGTCATGCATAAGACGAAAGCTTATAGGCATTTGCTGTACAACGCACCCACTCTACACCTTGTTGATTTCAAAGTATGTAGTAGACATCATTGTTTCCTTTACTTACAGTATAATACATCGTATGTACTTTGTCAAGTAATTGGGACAATAGTCTACTCAGTAGTTGTAAAGAAGCACTTGATTCTTACTCTAGCACTTGGAAAAGCTCACTTTTCTCACTACCCTGCAGGGCATATTGTGGAAGTCAGCCATCCTTTATCTTCTTCTAGATGGATGTACGTTTCCTCTATAAAACCCGTTTTTACTTGAGTTTTAGTCTTTTGGATACCGAATACCGATGCTGATGTTGTTGTTTTTCTTATTTACTTAAGACAGAAATTTTCTTTTAAAGGAAGATTGGAGTCTGTCTTTGAACTCTTTCTCATCTTCTTTGATATGCGGAAAGGTTTGTTCTTCTGTTTTGAGCACCTCCTAGTTACTTATGAATTTTTGGCAGTTTACCACTCAAGTAGACTGTTTCTGCTTTAAGAATATTGGTTTTGTATGTCCTATCGCAGATGCTGATAGATGTCCTCCTAGTAAACTTTGTCTTCTTTTGCGTTCTATTCCTTGGGGTTACAAGGATTTTGCTAACTGCATCTGCTGAAGCTACCAGGTGAACTACTAATTTTAGTCTCGTTAGCCACTACAGAGCGTAGTGCTGAGCTCTTAAATCAACTGATCCGGTTTTTATAGACTCCGCTTATCGTTGTTTTCCTCTCGCAGTTACATTGACATATCTCTGGCAATCTTCGTTTCCAGCTACATGAGGATTTTTCTCATAGCCATGATGGTATAATTTTTTAGTGTTATGCAGAACAATAAATAACTGTCCTTTCGTCTATTCTTTGTGTAATATGCTGTTTAATATTTTTTGTGTTATAACTGCAGGTTTGGGACTTCCCTTCGTCTGTGCTTTATATCATTGATATGTTTGTCTTATCCTCAAATGCAGTGGCTTTGAAAGGTTAGAAACAAAAACTATTTTACTCTTCCAGAAAACACGGAAACGACTTAACTTTGCTGTTACCTTTTCTATTTTGTATTGAGTAACTATTCTATGATGGTGATAAGACATGACCTTGTGTGCACAGTGGTGACGGAATCAAGAATGAGTAGATGCATATGGGTATGTTGTTGTGCTCATGCTGTGAAGTTCTTGGCTAACTTTATGATGGGCGGATGACCGATGCTTCTTCTTCATCTATCTAACAGAACCATCCGCAAGTATTGGAGGCGAGGCATTTGCATTTGGTGCATTACTCCTTCCTCCAAGGGCAAGACCGTAGTAATGTCATAGCTTTATCTCATTTTGTTTGTAACAAGAGCACATTGCAGATTTATGAATTGCTTTAATTCCGGAATTATTTGTTGGTCGATCGATGTACATTAAGGGGGATTCTCAAGTGATGACACTGGGTTTCTACACCAGTGTAAATAAAGAGTAATTTCTTTCCCTTAATAAGGATAAAAGCGTAAATAACCAGTTATTTTCATTTCTAATATTGGCACGGCCCACGGGCCGGATAAATATTTGGTAAAAGCTGAGAAAGATTATAATCTGTTAGGGTTTTCTTTTTTGAGAATCGAAAAATGTTTTTGCGAAGAATTCCATTCTGTGCTGCACGGGAGCATCCTACTAAACTTCTGGTGGTATTTGAATTGCTGCGGACCCATGAGCTGGTTAGTAAATACTATCAAATCCAATTTTTTACTGCACTTTTTTGTTTTCTTTTCTTGGAATCTGCAATGCTGAGTAAATTTTTTGCTGCATTGCCTGATTTTGATGGTTTTTTTGATCTGTGCAAACTGCTAGCTTTATTCAACTCTCGTATGTTTCAGGTTGACCAGCTCATTGTTCCAACAGAAAGAGGGCAGAAGAGTATTTTTCCAGGACACAGAGATACCTATGTAGGGCTCAAACCTGGGGTTGTCTCTTTGGTCTCTGGAGACGAGAAGACCAATTACTTCATCAGTATTGGAGCTCTGTTCATCCATAATGGCTATGTTGGAAGCATATGTACTGCTTCGGTTATACCCCTAGCCCATATTGACGCAACCACAGTTAAGAAGGCTCTCGCAGACTACCACCAGAAGTTGAGCACTGATGCATCAGCTAATGTTCAGAGGGATCTCTCAGAGTTTACCCAGATCGACAAAGCTGCAATTGACAAGGCTCTCACAGAGTACCGCGAGAAGTTGGGCGTTGCCTCAGCAGCCAAGGTTATGAGCGATGTCGCAAAGTACGAAAAGAGATTGCGCGACGCAATTTCAGCTCAAGTTCAGAGGGATCTCCCAGAGTACCGCCAGAGGTTGACCGCTGCCGCAGCAGCAAAGGTTCAGAGGAATCTTGCAGATTACCGCCAGAAGTTGATTACCGCCTTGACTAACTTGGGGAAAGCTGAAGCGCTGTCAAGCCTGCACACAGAGGCTAGCTAGTCTGTTGCCTTCAGGCCTTCCTTCTTCTTTTGCTTTTGTCACTTCTTCTCCAGTCTTTTCCTACTGACATGAGGCATTGGAACAATTTACTTGGCAGTAATGTATCTGACAGGGAAGGAAATACTAATTAACAGCTGGTTCTTACTCGGCTAGCGTGTTTCCTTTTATTACTGTGTTTCCTTTTTTAAACCACTGAATCTTGGGCTACACCGCCTTTAATATAGCCTATAAATATGAGTCATATGGACCTTTTCCTAAATATATCCCCCTCCCCACCTTTCTCAAAATCTTCACGGCAAACTTCTTCTTGAACAACAAAAACACAGAGCTGAAATCATGGCTCAGGTATGGAAAAGAAGATCTGAACAGCACAACAACTTCGTTGATGAAGAGGCAAACAATACTCTGCCGACAACATCATCATCTGTCGCCAAAAGCAGCGAAAACCCTAACGAATGCCACGGCAGTAGATCAGGTAATGTAGTAGTGCTAACCAATGATGATGTTTTGGGTGATGCGATACCTAGACAAGAACAAGAGTTTCTGAGAAGCAAGTGTTATTTTTTGTTAAGGTTGAATGGGGAGCCGAATAGGTTTCCCGGGTCGCATCCAGTTTCTCTGGACAAGAAGAACTTGGAATACTTAGGGCAGACTGATCGCGATTACCGCGTGACATGGAAAGCTGATGGTACACGATACTTGATGCTTCTAAACTCCGACGGATGTTACCTGATTGATAGAAATTTCAATTTCCGGAAAGTTCAACTGAGGTTTCCCTTGGCGCAAGGGAATGGGGTTCATGACTTGACATTACTTGATGGTGAGATGGTGATTGACACGCACCCGGAGACAAATAAACAAGTGAGGAGATATTTGGTGTTTGATGTTATGTCGATTGACGGCGAATCTGTAATCCAGCGTTCGTTCGGTGAAAGGTGGGAGATGTTGGAGCAGCAAGTTATCGGACCTCGAGATCTCGAGAGTAATTACAGATATGAGTTGGAGCCGTTTGGAGTTGAGATAAAGAAGTTTTGGCTGCTGTCAGAGATTACTGATCTTCTGGAGAAATTCACCCCCACGCTGCTGCACGGTGCAGATGGTCTTATATTCCAGGCATGGACCGACAAGTATGTTCCTTTCACTCATACGGAGTTGTTGAAGTGGAAATCTCATGACATGAACTCGGTGGATTTTCTCGTTAAACATACTGGCAGTAATCCATCACTCTATCTGAACGAGAAAGGAAGGATGAAGTGCATGTTCGGGCACAAAGTTGTGTTCAGGAACGGTGAAGATCCATCGCAGCTGTCAGAGAAGATTATCGAGTGCTCTTACTCTGGGGAAATGTCTGGAGTTATATGCGCGTCAGAGAAGACAAGTCTACCCCGAATGCTTTCAGTACGTACGAAAAGGTGAAGCGGAGCATAGACGATAACATAACCGAAGAGGTTCTGTTGGACCATATTCGGGAGATTGTTGAAGAGAAAAGGAGTGCGAAAGCTGAAAAGGAGCTCGCAAGCGGAATGGAGAAATTAGCAATGTGAGTTTAAGGCGTGGCGAAAGCACTCCAGCTAAGAAATGTTTTAGTCTTTGTGACTTTGGCCTGGTTGTTTTTGGTTGTTTCGTCTGTGTGACTTTTTGTTGTCTTACTGCTTTGAGATGGCTCCAAAATATGTTTTGACTGCAGTCTAGCTATGAATTGTCTGCTTGACAATTATTTGCTTGCCCGTCACTGGAATGTACTGAATAATCTTTTGCTTGGAGGAAATTAAGTTATTTGTTTTGGAGAGGATGTGCAGGGAGTACTCCATTGTTTAATTAGTCTATCATTATCTTTTTAATTTTCAGAAATCTTGTCTATATATGTTACCATTAGAAAACCACAACTTATAAAAAAGTCTTCAATTTGGCCTGGAATTCGTAAGCAATGGAGTCGCTTACAATTACAAATTATTTGGCTACTTGGCAACGGATCAAATGTGCATTTTTGGAAGGATTTTTGGTGTCCGCAGTTGGGTACTTCTAGTGCTCATTTTCTTGATTTGAATGATGGTTCTGGACGTGATTTTAAGCAAAAAGTCTCTGATTTTATCGTTGATGGAAAGTGGAATCTGCCACCTGATCTTGATGTGAATGTCGCAAACGCAATTCAGCAAACTCCTTTTGCTGCTCATACAAATGACTATGTTGTCTGGACGAATGGTGATGTCACTCTTAAGGATGCCTATGAGTTTACAAGAGCTAGGCAACAGGAAAAATTAGATTTTTCGGATCTCTGGTGCATTCAAGCTCCGCCTAAACGTCTTTGTACTGTTTGGAAGCTCCTTCATGGTAGGATTGCAACTGATGACGTAGTTCGTGGTGCTGGTATTCCGGTAGTATCTTGCTGTCTCTTGTGTCGCAGGTACAATCACTCGGAGACAGCAACTCATCTATTTTTTGAATGCTCATTTGCTTCGACTATTTGGCAGTGGCTGGGTTCTATTTTTCGTGTAAACCTCTCATGCAATTCAGTGCAACAACTATTAATTTCTGGCTGTTAGAAACTTTAGAGGTTCTTCTCAAGTCAAGAATACGCTCTGGACGGGTATGGTTTCTGTGATATGGTCTATTTGGTGGGCGCGTAACAAAATCAGGTTTGAAAATATAACTAGTACTTTTAGACAGATTACCACTAGCATCAGATGTTTCGTTCATGAATCTGGAAGACATGTTAAAAGGTTTTTTTGTCGAATGAACTTCATGTTCTTCGTTTCTTCGATCGGCATTAATAGTAAGGCAAGGCGAGCACCTAAAATTATCGAGGTAAAATGGCATCCTCCTTTATACGGGTGGATCAAATTCAATGCGGATGGGAGTTCTTTAGGCAATCCAGGGCAAGCAGGTTGTGGTGTCCTATGGCGTGATAATAATGGCCTGGTTCTAGGTTGTTATGCAACACCTATTGGGACAGATAATTCGGTTAGTGCGGAATTTTGGGGCGCCATTCATGCATTCAGAATTGCGAAGGCCAAGAACATGAAGAAGATCTGGTTTGAGTGTGACTCCATGAATGTCATTTTGGCTTTGGAAAACAAGTCTCTAGTTCCATGGCGTTTCAAAGTCTTTTGGGAGAGCTGCTTAGATTTTTTGAAGACAGTTGATTTCACTTTTTCTCACATCTATAGAGAAGGCAATACACTTGTGCTGACATTTTGGCAAAGTGGGGTGCAACAGCGACAGGAGAACAGTTGTGGTTTGAGCCACCATCTATGATTCATCATGTAATGGGGGTTGACAGAAGTGTTTTACCCGTTTATAGATTTGTAAACTAGCTTTCTTTTTCTCTTCTTCTCCTCTAGGAGGTCAGGTCACGCCCCCCTCCTTTTCTATTTTTATTTTCTTTCATTTAATAAATCACCTCCCGGAGGTTTTGCCTTTAAAAAAAATAAAAATAAAAAAAAGTTACCATTAGAGACTACCCCATGGGGACAAATGTCAAATGACATTTATGACATTCTACTATCTTAAGAAATTAAGAAACATCATAGTCTACAAGAAAGGATAAAATCGTACTATCACTAGAGTGTACACTACTACGTACATAGTCTGAATTCTCCTTGTAGTAGCCGTAGGACAATCCCATTAATCTTCGACCCTTGTGTCATGTACCTGCTGGTATAGACAAGATTGGATTTGAGTAACCTCTTAATCCTCACGGATCAAGCCATCTGGTTCGGTGATGAACACATCCTAAATCGTAAACGATTCAAATTAGAATTCAAAGTGTGTTTTCAATTACACAGATGGAGCTTATATAGCTATAACTCCCTAACTCGATCACGTAGCTAGATCTAACCCTCCCTTACAATAGATTATTAATTACACCCATCACTATACTCAATAAGGGCACCCCTTCACTAACCCCGGCACATGACACCTTGAAGGACGCAAAACTAGACCATGGTATTGCTCTGTGTACTTTGAGATCATATTCATTCGGACGGAATAACAACTTCGGCCAAGAGTGAAATACCATGGTATGATCCACGCAGCAGGAAACATGAAGTCATATGCATATAACATTATGTGTCTCCTCCTGAAATTGAAGCAAATGTGCTTCTCGTGGTAGAGGACAACATATACATGGATTACTGGTCAACATAAATGGAGAAAATTGAAGGATCATGAAGGCCTACTCGCCTTCCATCGTAGAAAGAGGTTTGCCTTATTTGTGGATTGGCATGTGCAATAGTATGACTAAGACTGAACCATAAATGATAAGCAATAAGCTGTTAACGTTAAACTTATGAACCATTAACGAATTGTGAAGTATTATAACAACTTGTAATCCAAACTAATTACAAGAGATTAAAACATCTTAACACCGAGATATTTTTAACCAAAGGCTAGTTGAGCAAATTGATTGAATGAACTATAGAATTAATCACTGATGTAGGTCTTTTTCCAACATACGACTCTAGGCGATTAGTGTAGCAATCAATATCAGTCATGTATCACTCTAGACATACTCAAGCACACACACAAACAAGAACATAGCAAGCACACAAATAATTAAAGAAAAAAAAAAGAAGAAACAAACCACAACACAAAGATTTATAGTGGTTCGGCAAAGCCTACTCCACTTGACGATGATGAACCTTTTCACTAAGAAAATCTGAAGAACAATTACAAGAACCGCTTTCTCTTGTCTCACAACCCTTACTCAATGTTGTGTAACCTTACGACTAGAAGAAAACCCTTGATATCTCTATATGTCTAAGACACAAGAAACTAACACCTATTTATAACCTTCAATACTCGGGGTCCAAGTCCTAGAAAATTTCCTAACTTTGCAATTTTCATATTCTATTCCAAGTAGGAATACTTGGTTACCTAGAATGGACTTTTGCAAACAAGTTCCTTGTAACAGTGAAAGACATGTCAACAAATATTACAGTTCTCCACTTTTGTTGACAATCTTTCACTCACCACCTTGTTCTCCACTTCACGTACTTCATCGTTACCACATTGCACCTTTTGGTGCCTACACTGATATAGTGTTAATTAAGTTCAAACAATGTTTGAACTTACTTACTGGTACCAGCTTCGTGAGCATGTCTGAAGGATTATCCTTTGTGTGAATCTTCGGTACTGAAACTCTCCACCATCTACGCGGTATCTCGGGCAAAATGATACCTCACATTGATGTGCCTTTCTCTTCCATGAAAGTCTTCATGCTTCATCAAATCTCTTGCATTCTGACTGTCACTATACACATCTATGCATTCTTGTTTGACTCCAAAAACTCCAATCAAGCCTTTAAGCCAAGTTGCTTCCTTTATGGCCTCATTTACTGCAATTAGCTCAGCCTCCGTTGTTGACTGAGCTACAACTTATTGCAAACACGACCTCCAGCTTATTGGACCACTAGCTAACGTAAACAAATATCATATTGTTGATCTGAATCTATCTACATTACCCACATAATTCGAATCTACATACCCACTAACTTGTGGATCTTTACCAACTTCCCATTGATAAATCAAACCAACATTTATTGTGCCTTTTAGATACCTCAGTATCCCCTTCACAGCTTGCCAATGTTGTTTCCCTGGATTTGTCATAAATCTACTAATAACTCCAATAGTTTGTGTAATGTCTGGTCGAGTACAAACCATTGCATACATCAAGCTACCAACTATGGAACACGAGCCATGTACTCTTCATCAGCTTCAGTACTTGGTTTCATCTTTATGGACAAGTTCAAATGACCACCCAATGGTACACTCACAGGCTTTGAATCTTGCATTCCAAACCTCTCAACAATCTTCTCTAGATATTATCTCTTTGTGAGACACAATCTACCCATATTTATGTCTCTTTGAACTTACATTCCAAGTATCTTCTTGGCTGCCCCTAAATCCTTCATCTCAAACTTCATACTAAGTTGAGCCTTTAACTTATCAATATCCACCATGTTTTTCGCAGCAATAAGCATATCATCCACGCACAAAAGTAGAAAGATTGAGGAATCATCATGAAGTTTCTTTGTGTATACACAACTATCATGAAGACTGTGTGTAAACCCTTTTCCCTTCATGAATGTATATATCAAATCTCTTATACCAGTGTCTAGGCGATTGCTTAAGCCCATACAATGATTTCTTTAATTTGCATACATAATCTTCTTTACCCGCAACAACATAATCTTCGGTTCGTGGCATACAAATGTCCTCCTCCAAGGTATCATGTAAGAACGTTGTCTTGACATAAATTTGCTCTAACTCTAATTCACAGGATCCCAGTATAGATAATAAGGTACGGATCGAAGTGTGCCTCACAACTGAAGAGTATATTTCAATGTAATCAACACCTTCCCTTTGTGCATAACCTTTAGCTACTAAACGCGCCTTGAACCGCATGATATATGTACCAGGAGTTGCTTCCTTCTTTGCGAATACCCATTTGCAACCAATG
>JAJJMA010130879.1:0-12245 GCA_023529015.1 Papaver nudicaule | reverse complement strand
GGAAGATGAACTGCCAGACGAACTACATTCAGTTCTTCTTGATGCATTTTATTACCGTACAGACGCCAGGATGATTCAGGTGGACCAATATACCTCGCATCAATGTACTGCTGTATCTCATCAACAGCCCCAACCACCAAAGTTGCACGGTCATGGCCCTTGTAGATGTACTTTTGTATGTATTTAACGGCTCTCACACCACCACATACTTCAACATTGATGTGACAATTAAACATCCTAGACAAATAAGGATTGTATGGAACAACATTTGTATTATCAGCCCTGTGGTTCTTCTTGATAGTAAACTCCCTACCATTATCGCGCCGACGATACACTGGATACCCACCTTCATCCATACTTGTAACATCCACGTGTGTCTTGGGATACCCTCTACTGCATTTTCCATTCTTCCAACACATAGATTCCGGGCCACATGGACCATGCACCATGCACCTACGGATAGTATCAAACAAAACTGGGTCGGTCAACCTTCTCATCAGGAAATTCCGCGCTGATGATACTGTCTACCTGCTCCACTATTCGAATCTTCTCAGGACCATCCAAAATTATCAGTGCATGAATGTGTGGTAATTCCCGCTTCTGGAATTCAATCGTATGTACGTGTGCAACTACGGAGCCAAACACCTTTCCCTTTTTAATTTCTTTCATGAGCTTATCCCTCTTCATCTCAAATACACGGGCAATAAGGTCAGGTCCATCGGATGCATATTGGTGAGGTTCGAGCTCATCCTGGATCTCTGGCCAACTCGGGTTCGCAGTTATCGTCAGAAAGATATCTGGGTGATGGTTGAATCGTGTGATAGCCATTGAATCTTGATATATCTCGAACATATGTCTAGGACCACCGGTAAAACTCGATGGCAAAATGTATGGTTTACCCCCATCTTCTGGACACATCCCAGAGTCAGCTAATTTCTTGATTCCAGAATAGCAGTTTGCACGCAATTCTTCTTGAATTCATTTGAGGTAGAATAGTCGATTATGTTTAGTGGCGGACCAAGCATCGACCAAATACTCCTGAAATATTTTTTTTTTCCTTCAGTATGGTAGAATATTCATCACGCTTGAATAGACGGTAACCATGGAACTGCTTCAGCGTCAGTCTAGCACCGGTATGTATATTTTTTCCGGGAACAAATTGCTTAAGCTTAGGGTGCCAACCCATTTCACCATATGGAAAAAGTAATACATAGTGCAGAGGCAGGTATGCATGATGACACTCAGAAATACGGGTAAGTGCATGACCTTCCCTTGCCCGAATTACTATGTCCCTCACAGTTGGAGGAGCAGTACCATCACCTGGCAGTATAACCGATACTTCATCGGCTGTAGGTAAGTTGTAACGCCTTGCATCTGTACTCTTTTTATAATGCAAGACAACATGCAGATTTTCCGTTTCGGGACTCAGTTCATTCAATATCTCTTTTGCCCTAACGTACTTGGGGTAGAATTCATTGTGCTGTATCAAAATATTTTGAATCATACCAAGAACATCTTTCTCCAGCTCGGGATTTCGTTTTGCCCGTACATTTAGAGCCAAAACAGGGTCGTTTACATACAGTTGAGAATATATAGATTTATCCTCGCCATCCGGCAGCAATGCTCCACTCCAGTGGCGTAGTTCTCCATGTATGGAAAATCCTTTAGGCCCCTTGCCCTTCACGACTCTCTTGTCCATTTTGAAGCCAAGGCTAGTGTATGCATTTGCGGCATTATACTCCCTTATGTGTTCACGAAATAAATTTGAACTTGCTTCATTCCCATCATACAGGTCCTTAAGGCCTTGCGGGGGATCACGTAATTTAGGAAGCACTACCTTACCCTCTCGGCAGCACTTACTAAAAACGGGGTTTTTCTTTGATGAATTACTAAGTCTCTCTGCAAGCCAATGAAAGGCTCCGCACCAAGTACATTTTGAATCCATTCTTCCCAGATAGTGTCGAACAGACAAATTCAGCCCAGAAAAACGCTCAACGGCCCCAAACAAACCTTCATTGTCATCTTCATCCGCGTAATCACTGCATTCTTCAAAGCTATCAGACGAAACTTCTCCAGAGACAACAGAACTGCAAGACAAATCAATATTTAACACCAACATCGAGCAAACTGTTTGAAACACCATTACTGTGAATTTTTTAAATCAATAACCTCTGAATGTATGCTGAATGTAAATCAACGTCCGCTCTCTCTGCGGCACATGATATTGACTGTCTTCTTGTATTAACACTGACCCCAACATGAACCGTGCGTGTACGCTTTGTACGAGGAACCTACGGGCCAATGAAACATGCTTTTCAAATCTCTTTTTTTTTAAAGAAAATACGAATAAACAGAATAACAATCAACATTTTAGGACATCAATTTGTCTGTATATGTAACATAAATGAATATGCCGTACATTTAATGCAGATGCATCCCTTTTCTTTTTAACATCGGCTGCACGTCGCACCCTCTGTCCAATTTGCCTTCTCTATTAAGACAATAAGTAGAATGCATTAATAACGACATCAAATAATTGGCTTAGCTGTTAGTATACAAACATACATACATTCAACGTTGTAGACTCCCCAAATCCAGACGTATTTGGTTGCTGACCCGCCACGTGAACCAAGAGCAACATTCCGCCCAAGCCAGTCTGTGAATCAACAGAATCAACGTAGCGAATAACCATAGGAATATAGATACGCCAAACACAACAAACGCAACTCCAGAACAAATACGCAAAACCTAGGAAACAAAAGGAAGAAAGAAAACCTCTGCATGACCCGAACACGAAGAAATTACGTTCTGCCCCATGCAATCCTTCTGGATCGGCACTTTCCTGACATGCCTGGGCTGCTTTAGCGAAACAGTCAAGACATTTGAAATCAAATATTCGTCAACAACAATTGGACATATACAGCAGTGAAAACACACATCAACATTTTCGTACCAATGATTAGGCAACAATAACTGACCATCAACAGCTACAAAATCACACATTAAGAATTTACACAATAACGATACCATCAGCAATAAACAAATACAGTTTATGATCTGTCGGGGGCTCCATACGTTATTGCTTAAAGGGAGTTTACAAATACTCAATTGAGCACTATTTGAATGTAACAGCCACATCCCCTTCTGTTAGTAATGTTTCGCCTCAGAGATGGTCATATATATAATACATGTTTCTCCATTTCTCTAATTAAATATTTTATCTGGCAATATTTTGTATTTAGTATGGATTTTTTTAAAACAACCCCTATATGAGAAAAGCAACCACTAATGTCAATCCTTCAACTTAGGTAGTGGTTTGAAAGATCCACACCTACTGATAGCATATATGTTACAATGGTTACGCTAGACCGGCCATCACAATAATTAATAAAATAGATCTGACGCAGTGAAAACTACAAAAGGGATTCCCAGGATGATATGACCTAGCACAGGTGAGGTAACATCCCCATAGACTTGCTACCTTGGATATACATATTTGTGGTGCACTCCCCCCCTCCAAGTCCTTCCTGAGCTGCAGTTTCCTAGAACGATAGACCTGCATCCTTTAGGCACTCGTAGACGGCTTCCTCAACGAAGGGAATTGGAGGAATATTAAACGTCAGTAACAACGCAGACAATCAACTGACCCAAAACAAATATATATCCAAAATAGCTATGCATCAGTAAACATACGTTATTGCTTCGATTAATCTCCATCGGATCTGCACGGCTAGCTCCTACAGCAAGAGCACCTCTAGTCCGCCTTCTCTCGTCAGCTCTACGTTTCTGCTGCCCTTTGTTACGCTCCAGTGTGCAATCAAGGTACTCATGGCTATTTTTTGACGGTATACCTGCTTCAAACACAAAGCTTTAGAGCTTACGATTGTAAACAGCTATAAGCCACGAAAACATGAATGAATATACGAATCCTGATGATTTTAACGTGCATAACTAACCTACTTCTGTGTGCAAAGACAACGCCCTCTTCACCCTACAACAAAACTGCTTCACCAAGTATCCGAAAAAAGTATAGCATGTGATACATGTATATAAAGGGTAAACACCTGTAAATCAAAGCATAAATACGGTTCGGATCCCCAACACTAAGTTAAAAAGACCCACTGCATATTGGTCGACATGGACCTGAAGGTTTCCGGTCCAAAGAAACCCTATAATTACCTTGACTCTTCAGTAACCATCTCCAACGGTTTAGCCTCGTGTAGCAATTCATATCCTTATGTATTCCCTCCCCAAAGGTCACGATAGGTTGGTATATATAACACTGGACTAATAAAACTTATGCATTCAATTCTTCGGTTACAAAAGCATAGATGACATAACACCCATCTCCTGAAACAGTGTGACCCTTGCTTGTAATATGCCTCTCCATTGCCTACCTACATTGAACCTAGCCTGGTAAGATAGGAAGTCACCTGCTTGATACTGATATAATTCCCTCCCCAAAGGCCACGATAACCCAGTATATATAACACTGGACTGGTACAAATTTTGTACGTAATTTTGCCGATACGAAAAGCATGGATGATATAACATCTCCATTATTTTTTGAGAATGTATCAAGACTCCTAGAGAATAGTCATATTCCTGAGTTCAGAGAACATCTCGAATTCATGCAACAGACAGCCAAAATCGTGCAAGATGATGACTGCAAGAGGATGATTGGTCTTATCCACAGAGAAACCGAGCAGACAGATAACCCAGACTGTTTTTCTGATTCCAATATGGAATGGGCACTACAGTTGGCATGGGATCTTGTCGGAGAGGTAAAGGTGAGAGTCACAACCGATCCTACCATATACAGATTCAATCTTTCAAACAGCACAGACTTTGCAAGTGCAATTAGATCGATCCCAACAAACATCTTTGGTCACTTGCTATCGCTCAGAATACGTCAAGACGGAGCCACATCCCAGGACATTATCTGTACGGCTCAGGATTACAAATGCAGTTTTCGTCTAAGCAAGATCTTGGCAGACAGGGGAGGTGTAGAAGACATGGTGTTCGAGAAAATCAGTAAAGTAATATTCAAGGAACCACGGGAGGAGTATGGGGATTTCAGGGGCCATATATTGGTTGACCTTACAAAAAGTTTAGTGAATATAGTTCAAATTATTTTGGAAGATGGTAGTCACTCCGTGATTACCGTTGAGTTTGAAAATCTACCTCCAAAAATATGCAAGGAATGCTGGTGTATAACCCACGTGGCTGAAGAGTGCGAAAGCACTGCAGCCATGTTAAATCAGAATCCACCGACAATCACACTCAGGGATCCCCTAATAATGGCGAAAGGAAAATGGGCAGTTGATCCTGTTGCAGACAATCCATCACCGAGTATAAGTACAGTAGTGACGAAGAATTAATAAGACACAGTAAAAAACTCAGAGTCGAAGGTTGTACCAATGACGGTGTTTCAAGAAGTGACGGTACTCTGTAAGATGGTCAGGTGTCGTATATTATAATGATTAATAAACTGGTGTACGAACTAATATGTGTTGATCTCTTTTCTACCCATGTTGTTATGTGTGTCTTGATCTCTTTCATGTGTGTGGTATGTGTTCTATAAGTATGCAATGAATGGGATGATTTGTTTCGTTACATTCGATATGAGCAATTATAATTCACAGGTATCAAATTCGAAATAGCATTCCATTAAAATTTAAAAGGACACATAAAACCCATTACATTTCTAAAAGTACTGAACAATGATTCAGAATGAGATTATTGTACAGTGTAAAGAGGCTAATGTTTCAAAACACATCAACAATTGCTGATGTTCCTGTCTGTTCTCTATCCGATTGGTGAAGATCATACCGCATGGAGGCAACAACGGCTACTGACTGCAATGGATAGTGTTGAATCAGGGAAAACCTAGTTTAACATGACATTGCAAGAAAAGGTTATCGTCGATCATTAGAATCTTAAAATTCAAGAGAACACCAAATATTTAGAAAAGTGGGCACTCTGTCCAGACATTCATACCCTAAAAGGTGAACTTGCATGTATGTGATTTGTTAGTGACCTGAAAACAACGTTCCCATGGCATCCCCCTACCTTTATGCAGTTCAATTCTCTCTACACCCCAGATCCCATCTATATCGATTTGGTAGGTCATCCTCAGGTGTCTCTTAAAATTGTACCTGTGCAGCTTTTGCTGACGATGTAGTTTTTTCGCGCTCGAAAGTATCCATTCCATATACTTAGCAACCAAAAAATTAGACCCAGTGCAAGGGAAGAAACAAACGAATTCTTCTTCCTTGTTCATTGTTAAAGTTGCCTGCCTTCTCAGGAACATGATCACCAAATCATCTATCTCTCCAAGCATAAGTGCATGACTGCTTTCTTCACATCCCTGCAGTGCTACTATTTCGTGAAAAATATCTTCAGGATCACCCAATCCCACATGCTTCTTCCCTCCCTGGTGCCTGGGTTGTTCACGTGGTATGTTGGTTGTTAAAATGCTTCTATCTTCCATATGGTTAATCTCGTATAATAACTGTTCGAATACAAAACCCGTTAGATCTCTCTCTAAGGTTAACGACATCATAGTAAGGGGGGAGGAACATAACAAATTTTCGATGACCAAATTACATGTGATCTCTCGTAGAAAATTTTTGCCATCCTTACACTGAGTTCAGCGTGAGCTTCCATTCCCTACGTGCAAGTTGATCGAAAAACACGATCCTAATACCTGCTGAGATTCTTCAGCTTAAAACTAAAAATTATTTTTATGAGGTGGGGTATTTCAAGTGCTAGATTGCAGGTTATCACTACGACATTAAGCAGACACTGTGTTTAACCCTGCACATCCAAACAACAAACAACATGAGATTAGCAAGACATATACATGCCATTACTCTAGCAACACGATATGAGTACATGCAGTAACAGACTCACTGTACCAACGGCATCCCAGACATGATAGCCGAAGTAAAATCAGGACACATCATTAATTACGCAGACTTAAAACAGGAATTTATCCGTGCACGGATTCAAACATAAAAACTAATCAAAGCCCTAGAACAACTCACCGTGGTTGTGTACTTCACTTTCCGATATAGGTGATATGAGCACCTATCCAAGGAACACGCGGGAATAAGGAAAACTTAGTGGGAAGAAAGACAGGTATTTTCTAGGGTTTCACGGAGGAGAGAAGAGAAGAAGCGTCGGTGCATGCTGAAGTGATTTTTGCTCGGTACATGATCACCAAATCATCTATCTATTTTTCAGCGAAAAGACCAAGAGAGCCCCAGAGGCGTGGGCGAAAAGACGATCCAGGGCGCAATCCACCAACGCACACCCACCCAAGAGGCTGGGCGGCAATAGTCGAATCGAACAGACGACCGAGATATAACGGTATGTATCCGGACATTCCTGGCCGTAGGATTGGCAAAGTTAAGTGACGGACAAATCCAACTTGTTTTTTTTATTAAGATGGAGATATTATTACATAGGTTTCCATAAGAACTTGAAGAGTTCTTCATGTTCTTGGGTAGAGGAGTAGTAGAGAAGGAGATGGGGGTAGAGATAGAAAGTGTTAGAGACCACCCCTTTCTTTTAGGGTTACGTTGTTATTTATATGAGACTTACTCGACGGATTTACTAAACTATCCTCAAAGGGAATCCTATGCTAGAATTCTTCTATGGTGTATCTCCTCCTAGGGAAAGCTAAGTTACACCGGTCTTAGCTTGGCGCCACATAGCGGATACACTCCAACACCCAATAATCATGTGTCTTCTTCTGCCAACAAGCATGGTCGGCGACCTCAGTTTCCATTCTTCTGACTTCAGCGGATTAGTCTTCTACTGGATAAGGATTGCTGACGCGGATCCCACTGAGTCAACGAGTCAACTCTGACAACCTGACCACCCCGATCTTCTCATAAATGCTCAACCACTTCTCAGCTTCCTGTCGGTGACGTGTCCTCTACCCGCTGACAACAGTTCGCCCTCCATTCTTCTGGCGATATTCGTTGATGTAACTTCAACGGTCATTTGTTGATGTAGCTTCAGCGGCATTTGTACGCTAATGTGGTCCTTGGCGTTCCACCCGCTGATCTCCTATGCACGACGATAAACCTAAAACTTATGTTGATGATTCTGTGCTTCTCATTGACAGTCTTCTTACGTAACCTCACCTCTAGGATGCTTTTATTTGTAGAAAGCATTTTTTACACTCACAGTTACTCAAGATGATGCACTAACAGCGACCTTAACAGTGAAAGAATCTGTTTACTATTCTGCTATGCTCCAACTACCTGATCTTAATAATAAAAACAAGTTGGGTTTGTCTGTTACACAATTTTGCCAATCCTACGGCCAGGAATGTCCGGATTCTCATCGGAAGATCTCGGCTGTCCGTTTGATTCGTCTATCTCCGCTCAGCCTCTTGGGTGGGTGTGCGTGGGTGGATTGTGCCCAGGATCGTCTTTTCGCCCACGCCTTGGGGCTCTCTCGGTCCTTCCGCTGAAAAATAAATTTTGTGAGGAACAGAAGCAATGCGTATTGCCCTTCATGTCTATCATTCCCGCTGCTTCTTCTCTTCTCTCCTCCGTGAAACCCTAGGAAATACCTGTCTTTCTTCCCCAAAAGTTCTCCTTATTCCCGCGTGTTCCTTGGAAAAGTGCTTATATCACCTGTATCGGAAAGTGGTGAGTTTTTCTAGGGCTTTGATTAGTTTTTATGTTTGAATCCATAAATTCATGTTTGAAGTTTGTGTAATTAATCATGTGTCCTGATTTTACTTCGGCTATCATGTCTGGGATGCCGTCGGTACAATGAGTTTGTTACTGCATGTACTCATATCGTGTTGCTATAGTAATGGCCTGTATATGTCTTGCTAATCAACTGTCGTTTGTTGTTTGGATGTGCAGGGTTAAACATAGAGTTTGCTTAACGTCGGAGTGATAACTAGCACTTGAAATACCCCACCTCATAATTTTTTTTTATTAGTTTTAAGCTGTGATCTCTCTTAGGAAAATTTTCCCATCCTTACACTGAGTTCAGCGTGAGCTTCCATTCCCTACGTGCAAGTTGATCGAAAAACACGATCCTAATACCTGCTGAGATTCTTCAGCTTAAAACAAAACTAATAGTTTTTTTTATAAAGTGGGGTATTTCAAGTGCTAGAATGCAGGTTATCACTCCGACGTTAAGCAGACTCTATGTTTAACCCTGCACATCCAAACAACAAACGACAGACGATTAGCAAGACGTATACAAGCCACTACTACAGCAACACGATGTGAATACATGCAGTAACAAAAAACCCTTAATTATGTGTAAGCATCGTTATTGGTTCACTTTCCCTGCTCCAGAGTTAAATCATTCAACTTTAAATAAGAGAAAACAGACAGCAGAGAAAACAGGCGAAGAGAGGGTAAAACCACTTGAAAATAACGGTTGACAGTTAACTTCTAATTTAACTTGTGCTTTGTTTGTTTTTGCTGGTTAACAACTTCTTAACAACAGAATTGAACTATTTTAATTTTTTGACAAACGACTGGGACATGTATGCATCATTTAGACTGTCCTATAGGACGGTGAGACTATTCGTTCCCCTTCGTTGGAAGACGGTCGTTTCGAACCACCGTGAGCTATTCAGTCGTGTACGTTGCGTATGACGTGAATCTTTTTACGCAGTCGTTTTGTTGTCTGCTGTAGAGTTTTCTTAATTTGATGTATATATGCTTGGTTCTTTCTCTTCAGGTGGATTCCCTATGTCCTTGGTCGGAGAGTTATTAGTATTTCATATCCCATACTCCCCAGGCAGAGAAGTGAGAAAAAGCCTAGTGGACTTTGGAAATATAAGATAATAAAGTAATAAGATGTAATGCGAGCATATACGCATGTGAACGTTCTTACTTAGACATTCTAATCAATATTGAACAAAAATCTTGCTAGAATGAATGCAAAAAGGCATGTTTTTGTCATTTGAGCAAGAAAAAATTGAAACGATTTCTTCTCTGAAAAATTGACAAGCCAGGAAGATTTGTCTCCAGTCTTAATATCAATGATAGAGAATACATGGTCATTAGTTTGCTGCCTTACATTTCATTGAATTTAGCTAGTACTAGTAGCTACTTATTGTTTATGACCCCAGGTCCCCAGCCGTGCTATTTAAAACCAATCTTGATTTCACAATACTCACTAGTCTCTCCTCAAACAATTTCGTGCACCGGGTTGGTATTCATTAATCCCTTTGTGATATTCGCACCAAACAATATGTGCATTCGGACTAAATAATCAACAATCATCTCATGTAACGTAACTCGACCGATTAGTTAGTACCAGAGCCAGACCCCTTCCCAACTGAGGTAACCAAAGATTGTCACGCATGAGCATTTTTGACAATATAACGTACTTCTTTAATTGCAATGAAAAGGGTGCAGCAGGCGTGTAGCATTTGATTTGGAAATTGCACAAGATTTGTAGAGTCGATCATCTATAAATTTGAATTTGACAAGAAAATAGCCGAATCAATTCCATTTTAGTGATACAGTATCTCATTCAAACCTAACAATTAAAACTCACCGAAAATAGAGCACAATTATGTGCATATTAGGTTCATATTCATTGTATATGTGATAAAGTGTTCAACCACTTGATAATTACATGCGTACTACACCATCTTTTGCATCAAAAAAGAAGCATAATACACTGTCCTCGCGTGGAAATTGTGCGTCTATATATACAGTAATCCCATATAATCAACACTTTAATATACCAACAGCAATTTGCTGTATTGGTCCTTTTCTTGACTATTACAATGTACTACATATTTTTGTCATTTGTACCCAGGTTTATTGAACATCAAAATTCATCAATAAATACACTAGTGAATTTGATAGAATTATTGCTCAGCCAGAAATATCTTCCATTTCAAATCTCTCTCCCTCTCTAGGACCAACATTCTTCAGAAAAACCAAAGCTTTCTTAGTATGGCTTCACCATCATCCAAATATAACGATTACCCAGGACAGATTCCAAACCTAACTCCAAGTAGGTCACCATTTCCACTCCTTGGTTATGATATTCATTTACAGGAAGTCAGGAAGAATGATAGTTCATTTGAGGATGCAGGGGCTTTCTTGACATGGGAAGATTTATGGGTTACAGTACCTTCATTAAAAAGTAGTAGAGGTGAGGATAATTACAAAGCTATAATCCAAGGCCTTAATGGTTATGCTCAACCTGGTGAGATATTGGCTATTATGGGTCCTTCTGGTTGTGGCAAGTCAACTCTTCTTGATGTATTAGCAGGTAATGTCAATGAAGTACTAGCATATTGGGACTTTTTACAGCCTAAAGGTCTGAAATGTGTCACAGGCCGTACAAAGCTTTATAATTTCGTTTGATTGTCTGTTTATTTTTCAAAGATGTTATTCGGCTATCACTTGAAACTACCAATAAATTGTTGATATTATAGACAGATAAGTCCCAATGATCCAAGTATCCATCCATATACTTTTAGAGTCTCAATTTTGTTTTTTGTTTTTGTTTCTCGAATATTTGTTGGTGAATTGATTTGAAAATATTTTGGTAGTTAAGAACGAAATGCCTCAAATTAGATAAGTGATTTAATAAATTGGTTAATTGCAGGAAGACTAGCCTCAAACACAAGACATTCTGGGTTGATCCAAGTGAATGGTCGAAAACAAATGTTGGCTTTCGGAACATCGGTAAGAAAACATAAACCTTCTATTCAATATCGATTATGCCTAAACAAAACTCGGTAACTATCGGCATAATTCATTTTATTTGACATTTATAGGCTTATGTTACTCAAGATGATGCACTAACAGCAACCTTAACAGTGAAAGAATCTGTTTACTATTCTGCTATGCTCCAACTACCTGATTCCATGACAAGTTCAGAAAAGAAAGAGAGAGCAGAGATAACAATAAGGGAAATGGGATTACAAGAAGCAATAAACACAAGAATAGGAGGGTGGAGCGGTAAAGGACTAAGCGGAGGACAAAAGCGAAGAGTAAGCATTTGTACAGAGATCTTAACACGTCCAAAGCTACTATTTCTAGATGAACCCACTAGTGGCCTCGATAGTGCAGCATCACATCATGTCATGGAAAGAATTGTGAAGCTTTCGCAACAATGTGGAATGACTGTTATTGCTTCCATCCACCAACCGAGCAGTGAAGTCTTTGCTCTCTTTCATAATCTCTGTCTACTTTCCGCTGGTAAAACAGTTTATTTTGGTCCAGCATCTA
>JAJJMA010130875.1:0-16700 GCA_023529015.1 Papaver nudicaule | reverse complement strand
TTCGGCAGTCCAAAACTCGGGCGAATGCCTGAGTTCCTCGGGAAGTTTTTCATAGTAGGAAGATTTACCATTTGAACGATCTGCCCACTCTCGAATGACTCGGATAGAATTGTCGTCCAGTTGCATCACGCCGCAAGGAGGACTGATTCGAGAGTAAATTTCGTAAAAAAGAGGATTCTCAGGGTCATACAACGGAATCGGGAGACCGGAACCAAGCTGCTCACTGGAAACAATTAATTTCCTATCACTGCACTGATGAGAAGAAAGTAATTCAGGAGACAAATTAACTTTGCCCAGACTCTGACAAGGGAAAAGACTTGCATCAAAACCAAAAGCCTTGGCCCTTCCTTCCCAAGAAGATTCCTGAGGATTAACCATCTTTTGAGAAATTTCACCGCCAGATTGCATATTCGTTTCAAGGATTTGAAAAGTGAAAAGGAACTCAGAGAAAGAACAGACAAAGGAGGATAAGAGAAATTGCGAAAGCCTGGAAGAACAGATCCAACAGAGGGAGATCGAAAAAATACTAAGGATATTGCAGAAAACTGAAGAAGAAGAAGAAGAAAGAAAGAAGGGGTAAACAAATTTTAAATAAGAGGACACGAGACCGGCACAGCCGGTAAAAGGTAGAAGGAGTGGGGATCCCAACTTCATTAAAAGCCACAGGTGTCGGCCAAAGAAGTTAAAATACCGGACACGTGTCGGACAGAAGAAAAATCCAAGGTAGTTTCCTTCTCCGAATCTTTCCAATCTTCGGATAAGAAAAGAGGCAAACTGTAGGGGGTAAAACCCCTCGGAACACGTGTCTCGCATCCAAGAAGCCTATCCACCCCGAGAAGATCGACAGCGAGATCTCGGACCAGCCCAAAGAAGGTCACCAAGCGAGCGAAGGGGAGACTCGAAGATAAAGGATTCGGACCGTGCCAAAGGGACCGAAGACTAGAAATCAACCTCGGAGCACCACCGCCTTACTCGACAGGGACTGACACCACCACGATTGGGTCGTTTGTCTTTATTAGCTGTAAACCACCCAAGCTCAGCCTATATAAGGCGAGCTTGGAAAACGTTGTAAGGGTTGGATTCTTTCTGGGTTGAGCCTAAGTAGCAAGAGAGAGATTAGGTCTGTTATCTCCTCTGGTTCCTTAGGGTTATATTCATGTAATCACAACATAGAAATACTTACAAATCTTCTTACATTTTGCCTTTACTGTCTTAGTTTGGTCTTGAATTACTGTTCTTATTGCCTTCGGTATCGTTCTCATGGTCTTCACACCATTAAACCTCAACTGAAATACTGTATGTATGAGTAGATCTGATGGATATGGCTCCTTGAGTGCCTATGCAGATTTTCTACTCGTACACGGTAAGTCAAAAGAGCTGCCGAGTAGTGTATAATCCATAAGTACTCGGTAAGCAAAAGAGCCACCGACTCTGTAAATTTTCATACTCGGTAGCTCTATAAGCTACCGAGTTATGATGTTCATACATAAACCCTAGTTTTTCTGGGCGAAAATTGGAAACCCTAATTGCTAAATTCATACATAAGCTTGAGAATTACCTCACTGAAACCATTGGTGGATCCAATTCTGACAATGCAGTGTGCTCTCTCGAATCTCCTTCGAACCAATTTTCAATTTGTGGGTTGGGGGATGAATGTCCGTCTCCGTCGTCTTCTTCGCCAAATTCTCGTCGAATTGAAGGGGGAGTAGAAGAAGAAGAAGAATTTGGACTAAGTGAAGGAGGGGGTGTTGTCTCCTTTCCTTTATTCTTTTTCGGAGCCATTATATCGACGATGAATCGTTATCGAATCGACGCTTAACGACGAATAATCGACGATGAAATCAAATAATGAAGAAGCAACTGAATATAATTGGGAGTATGGGATGAGAATGGTGGTGAAAGAGAAGATAGAGGCGGAATTGGGTGGTGGAGGAGGGGAAGGGGAGGAGAATAGGTGAGGAAGGGGAGGAGGAGAAGGAAATCATTCGGTAGTTTTAGGTTAATATAATCTCTCAGGGGTAGTACAGACATTTTACATGTTTGGGAAAGGGTATAACTGGTTTTTCGCCCACCCATTTAGTCACCCCTTAACATGTCAAACTGGATAGTTGAATAACCTAAATCTACCCCCATTCTTTTAGATCCGCCCCAATGACGTGAGGATAAAAATGTTGGTGTAAAATTAAAATATCTTTTGAATTGTTCAATAAAGTTGTATTCGTAACTCTTTCTGGAGCACATTGGAAATTTCGATTTCCCATGCTGGCTTGCATCTCTTGAGTACTAGTGAGACCTGGCCACATGAGTAAACCCCCTGCACTTTTAACTTTTAACCCATAGGTATTCTTACCACGGATACGTAGACAAGACTTTCAACTGATGTGCTGTTTTTGGGGCTGCACGTTTTTTGTTGGGGCTTCAAAACAGTAAAACCATCCAAATGATTTAATAAGGGATGTCTAAATAGGTGAGAAAAGTCTAAGTTACCCTTACAGATTTAGGATTAGATTAAAACCCACCTTTCTATATAATTTTCTTCTCTATTCTTTTTACCACCCCCACCACCTACTACAATTGTCACCACCACTAACACCATCACCAAAAATAACTGCCGCCACCACCACAAAAAATAACTGCCGACAGCTGCCACCGCCACCCAAAAAAAAAAACGCCAAAAAAAAAAGTTGTACGCCCCAAAAATATATTTTACGCCTCAAAATTATGTTTTACGCCAAAAATAAGTTTTACGCCTCAAAAATAAAATTTACGCCCCAAAAATATATTTTATGCCCGAAAAATATGTTTTACGCCCCAAAAATATGTTTTACGCCCCCAAAAATTTACACCCAAAAATTTAAGCCCAAAAATTTACGCCCCAAAAATATGTTTTACGCCCCAAAAAAAAGTTTTACGCCCCAAAAATTTTGCTCACAGAAAACCAAGCCGTAAGTAGACCAATTGAGGCGTAAATAACCAACTGAGGCGTAAATTTCTTCTGTAACCAATTTTTTTGTAAACCAAAACTTACGCCTTGTTATACCGGGGCGTAAATTCTAAAACTAAGGCGTAACCTTGATTAATTGAGGCGTAACTACTAATTTAGGGCTCAGTTCGCTTCGAAAATCAAGGCGTAAATTTTTCTGCAAATGCCAAAATAAACCCAATTCTTCGATTTTAACCTAAATATGTAATAAAAACATGATATAAATGATGAGTTTTGTTCATAATGAGTACCTGATCCGCATAGATGGAGTAATATATGTTACAACTTATTACCAAGGGATTTACAACGTTAGTGGTGGAGGTGGTAGCGGAGGTGGTGGTGGAAATGGTGTTGGTTTTTTTTTTTCCTCTCCTTCTTTCTCTCCCAATCAACTCTAAAACAAAATGAATTTCTCTCTCCAAAATTTTTATTACCTTAACTATAACTATATAGATTATGATATCATGATTACCACTAATCTAATGATAATCAAACACTAACACTAAACTTAATGTAAAGGGTAAAACTATCCATTTTATAAGGGGTTTTTGGTTTTGGGTTTTGATGACACTATTTTGTTTGGGACTGAAGCCCCAATAAAAAACGTGCAGCCCCAAAAACGGCACATTTCAACTGGGATCAGTACCTTCAAAATCCAAGGAGGCTAAGAATGCAAGGCTTTGGAATAGCCTTTTCTCCTTTGGCAACTAAAAAGTTGAGATTAGTGGCTAGCCTACTACCTACTAGTGCAGTTACAGCTTTGAGAGACATTATAAGATACTCCCTCCGTTACAATTGTATAGGCGGAGGGACCAAATCTCTTAGATTAAGAAAACATTTTTTAATGCATAAATTTCCATGTTTTTTTTTTTATTTTGCCTTTTATTGCCAACACAATTACCTATGTATTATTAATAAGGGTATAAGTTATAAAAAAAATGCCTTGATAGTTGAACTCCACTTATAAATTAAAACATGAAAAGTCTTAATTCCGCCTATATAAATGTAACGGAGGGAGTATTGTACTTGCTTTGGTAACATGGAGGTAGAAACATACTTTATTGGTCAAGAAAAAAAAAAATGCATATTGTGCCCTTCCCGGGCATGTTGCTCGAATGCCAACACGCAGGGCCGGCCCTGATAGGTAAGCAGGGAAAGTGAGGCTTCGGGGCAACAAATAATTGAATTTCACATAGGGGTTTTATTTGAAAAATTATTTTTTTCGGAGGACTTGGATAAGATTTCTTATGTAAACTCTAGGGAGCATAAGTTAGAGCCACTGTAAGACCTTTTATGAAGATTTGAATAGTTGAATAGTTTCCATATTGTGTGGCTTTATAATACTATGAAAACACAATTGGATAATTGAAGACAAAAAAATTAAATTACATCCATGTATACGTTTGAGTTTTGATGGATATGCCCTACAATATTTTTGTAGATTGTGGTTTATGATAAACTTGGATTCTTGAGTATTATCCTCTAATTTGTTTCTGGGGTTTTATCTTTCCAGTGAGAGATACATGACTGGTATTATTTGATACCTTATGAGGACATAATATGAAAAAGATTATAGTTTAGTAAATATTTGACGATTTCAATGCATTTCGACGTATTCTCAAAGTAATAGATAGTCAACAACATTGAAAAAATTAGGCGGCCTTCGGCCGCCAAACTAATATATTTGCCTCCACTTTCAATACATGGATTTGTCTCCCATAAACTAAAATTCTGGTTTGGTCCATGTTTTAAGAACATTTCAAACAATTGAAGAGACTCTAGCATTGCCATTAGAAGAACAAACACTAAGGTATTGCATAGGTATTAATCTTACAGGGGTATAGATAAATTGTTCGCTTCGGGGCAAAAAATTCTCAGAAACGGCCCTGCAACACGTCGCATACCTTCTAAGTATGTGGATATGCACATCAGACTGATCGTGTTGCATCTTATTTGACAATATCCCAAGTCAGAGTACTAAAGTAGTTCGATGATGGAATGCCGATGTTCCAATTTCCCAAAGCCAATGAGTGTTACTTAATCATCCTCCCAGAACAAATGCCGATACAAAGCTTACGAGTGCATCTCGTGGAGTCCAGGACAATGCCAAATAGGGGCGAAACAAAAGGTGGGAAGTTGTTTAGTAAAACACAAGCAACAAAACTTTCAATGAGTGGATCCAACTCACTCGGATGGATGACTTCAACGATCCTCAAATCTCATCTCACTTTCTTAAAACTTGATCTCCAAAAGGACCCGTTAGAATCCAAAATCAATGCAGACCACATGATTTAAAATTTTCCCGGGGGACAAAATATGCAATCAAATAATTCCCCGGCACAAGTAAGCCTCTCTTTCTCAAATCCTACGATGACTTTTGTGCACCATTAATCCAACAACTTCCTTGATATTTGCTATTTATATGTATGAAAGGGGTTAGACTAAAAGAAATTAACAAAATCATGATTTAGGTTTAGAATTATAGGGGGGTTTTGTAAAACCCCCTCAAATAAATAGGCAATTTGCATTACCCCTTTTTAAATTACTAATAGGCAAAACACTCTATAACCCGGATGGAGCTGTTAAGTGTGCACGTGCAGCTCACGTGTGTGTCAGAAAATAATATCTTACTTTTAAATTCCAGATCTACCCTTTAAGATCTGGACGATTTACATTAGATCTGCTCTAAACTTTTTTCACATCTGGACAGTTACATTATCCGACGGTTCCAAACAAAGAAAGCCCTAAAGCATCATCGTTATCTTCTTCTTCACTTATATCCGCCGCCTACTTCACCACCTTCCTCACCGCCTCCAATTTCTCCGGCACCAGCTCCGATAAATAAAAAAAGACTCCGCGATTCCGCGATTTCTTCGACCATATCTTCTTTGATACATTATTCAAAGATTTAATATTTCGATGGTTACATCAAAGCCTACCGGTCAACTCTCATCCATGTTTCTTCTTTTCTATTTCTCCGCCTCTGTATTCCATAATTCCACCACGAAACTCTCTGACTCTCCGGCACACCACCCAAATATTCTTCTCTCCGTTTATCTATTTTTCATTCATGTACAAAATCAAACAAATACAAAACAGAAACCCATTCAATATTCCTTTTAGAACTTGCCCAGACATGAAAATGTAATTACATTTCATGAATCAGATATTAATTAAAGCAGCTGATTGTTTCAAACGTTCCATAAATCAAATGTTTCATCTGAATTGAATCGTCTTTAATGGGTTCAGAGTAACCAACACATTTCATAAAAGCCTGTACCAAAATTACACCAAAATGAATTCACCCAAATTGATTTGTCAACATATTTATTCGTTCTAGCTGCTGGAAGTACGGATTGGTGGTGGTTAAAGCTTAATTTAATAGGGATGATAAATATGATGATAAATAGGGTGATGCACGTGTTCACTTAGGGGTAAGAAGGTCAATTCAAAATTAAAACATTACACGTCACCTGGTTCTGACACACACGTGAGCTGCACGCGCACACTTAACAACTCCGTCCATGTTATAGGGGGTTTTGCCTATTAGGAATTTAAAAAGGGGGTAATGCAAATTGCCTATTTTATTTAGGGGGGTTTTACAAACATGTGGGTATTGGCACCTATCGTCCTTTCATTTGTTATTTTAATTCAATTAGTTATTAATAACCATTTTTTTAAGGATTAATAATCAATTTTTGTGTACTGGTTTAAATTATTAAAGAAATAAGTTACGAAAATCTTAATCTTATTTGATGCGATTGAGTTATAAGTTCACCGCGACCAAGTGAAATTCCAAAATAGTTTAAGTCATTTTAAATGAAAAAATGACATAAAAATGGATAAAAATGGGATATCTTTGGATGATCAAAATTAAATCAAATTCTGAATAATTCTTCCAATCAACTTTAACTTTTCTTTCTAAGAATTTCGTATCACATTCTTCTTCTAGGTAAAAAAGTGCTGATGGTAGTTTTTGGCGAGGAGGTCACAGGAGTAATTTTGCATCAATTTCTGGCATCCTGGAATAGCTCGAGATAAGGTATGAATTTATTTTTACGATAGGGATAAGATATTTGGTTGCCATTAGCCATATTTTAATATCTCACGACCCTAGCCTAGTATCATGGTCCATATCCCTAGCCTACACGTTAAAATACCTATGCATGCGCATTAGCCAAGCTCATGCTCGAGCCATACCCTAGGCAAGTCACGCCACCTCCTTGGAGTCCCACGGCCACTAGCTTGCCTAATCCTTGGAGGCCCACGACCACTAGCTTGCCTTCATCCTTGGATGCCCACGACATTCTCCTTGCCTACCTCTTGGATGCCCACGACAATCCCTAGCCTAATCCTTGGATGCCCACGGCAATCCCTAGCCTAATCCTTGGATGCCCACGACATTCTCCTTGCCTTAGTCCTTGGAGGCCCACGGCCATTCCCTGCCTTAGCCTTTGGATATCCACGCCATTAGCTCGCCCTAACTTTGGATATCCACGCCATTAGCTTGCCCTAACCTTGGATATCCACGTTTATTAGCTTGGCCTGATTTTGGGTGCCCACGACCACTCCTTGGCCTGACTTTGGATGCCCACGTATCTCCCTTGCTTGGGTTTTGGATGCCCACGGCATCCCCTCGCCTAATCTCTTGGAGGACCACGGCAATTCCCTTGCCTACTCCTTGGATGCCCACGCCATCCCCTTCCCTTAATGCTTGGAGGCTCACGGCCATGACTTGGCCAAACTTGTGGAACTCCACGGCTATGCCTTGGCCAAACTCTTGGAGGCCCAAGGTCGTGCCTTGGCCAAACATTGGAGGCCTTATGGCCATGCTTAGCCTAATTTATGGGGGCCTTATGGATTTCCCTCACTTAATTTGTGGAGGCCTTATGGCTTTCTCTCGCTTGTACTCATGGAGGTCCATGGCCGTCTTCTCTCTCACGGCTATCTTTGCTCTCTTAGGGCTAGAGTATATCTTTCCCTAGCCTCCCCTCTATTTATGGGTCCCACTGATCTAAGTCCTAGAGGATTATGGATTTTATTGAGTCCATAATACTCTAGTTTCCTAATCAAATTCGGAAATCTGGCAGATTACGAATTTTTTTGAAGGACGGTTTTTACAGCCCAATCCGTGAACAATTAAGGGGCGCTTCCTTCACGAAAGTTTTTTCTCTGTGAATTCCCTATAACATACTAAAATTTCGGTATTTTACCGAATATAGGCTGGCCTGGGTGATTTTATGAATGGATGACGTGCAAGCTGTCCAGAAATCTGAAAATAACGTAATGTTATGGCTTATCCTTTTACGTCCTATGCCTAACTTCCTAATAGGATTATTATGCCATGTAACATGGCTTATTATTATTATTGTGGCCTATCTTTAGGTCTTGGATTGGCAATGCTTATGCATTCTTGATGATGGCTACGCCGTGTTAGCATCACTCGTCTATTTTTCCTGATTATAGACTTGCTTCTATAAATCAGTGCTATAATTCTTAATCATGGCTCATGGATATGACTTATATTATTTTGGACATTCATATGTCTTCATTACTCAGAGAATTGGTGCATTACATGCCACAAACCAATTTCTCATATTTATGGCAAATCGAAAGTCGTATTTACTTGACTATTGCCACAGAGAGTTGCTGAAATCCTCTCAGTCTAAATGGCGGTTGCATAGATCAATCCTTAGACTTATCTCATTGGTTTAAATGGTGATTGCCCGTCTCAATCCTTAGACCAAATCTCAAAGAGATATACAAGCTTATCGCTTAAATCTTTATATTATCGCAAAGTCCTGAGTTTACCAGTAATTGGTACGACTTGCACCTAGTCATATTTGACTTAACAAATATTTAACAAATCTTACGAGAATCAAGATTAGTTACATGGGGGGATATTCTTTAGGGTTTTGGTTTGGCGGTCTACGGCACGTGTGATTGCAACGGCTCAATCACTCAACGGGAAAGACACTAAGTCGTGTGAACGTTGCTGGAAAGATGGGATAAGGTAGTGGGTTGTTATTCTTCCCGATTATTAGGCGCAAGACTCTTAACAAATGACCCCACTCACTCCTCACTTCCACTCTTCCACTTCTTACACTTCTTACGAGATCGGTTGGAATTCTATTGCTATAAATAGGTCACTCGACCAGTTTGGAAATACAACAACAACACGAACAAACAAGTTCAACAGTTTAATTCAGTGCAAGTATAATCAATTTTTCTTATCGATAATTGATTAACTCTTCTCAACAACATGAATCATGGCGCCACAGCTAAAGTCGCCTTGGCCATAGGCCAAGGCTTGATCCTCGAAAAATCGTGGCGCCATAGAGCATGGCGCCACAGCCTTGGCCTTTGGCCAAGGCCTGGGTCTCCCAGGACCGTGGCGCCATGGATTATGGCGCCACAACTAGCCTTGGCCAAATGCCAAGGCAGTAGAACTAATATAGTGGCTCCATGATGCATGGCGCCACAAGAACCCGACCTTGGCCCAAGGCCAAGGTCTTTACCACTACACCATGGCGCCATGAACTCCTGGCCCTGGCCAACAGCCAGGGCCACCCCTACACACCCACTATGCGTGTCTCTAAAGGCGCCACACTCGCGTTGGCCGCAGAGTCATAGCCACATAAGCCTACTCAAACTCAACACAACCATGCAATATCTGCATACTACTCGAGATATTAAAACATCGCACGGGGGGATAACTTTAGGGGTATTGGTCTGGCGGTCTACGGCAGTTGAAAGAAACTGATAGAGATGATGGACAGTTACGAGAAAGTGGCGCTGAGTGGACATGATCTACACGATCCTAGAAGTTACCGAGAACAACTCATGTCCTCCACTCCCCCACTCTTCCACGACTTCCACCTTCTCTGTCGAGAGATCAGAGTGAGTTCAATACTATAAATAGAGGCTTCCTCTATCTTCCAAGGCAGAACAACTAGAATACGGAAAAACACTAGAACCTCAGAGCAAACAGACCTGAGTATCCAACATACTTCTAGCCTTGGAGATTTCCAGTCACCTTCACGACGGAGATCTTGAACTCTTACTCCCATAACACATTCTCAACCTGATCTCAAGTTTCTTCGTTGTTTCCCCCCCTAGATCAACCTCTATCCTCTCTGTGACCGAAGCAAGACATGAACGGCCATTGACTTGGTTTAGGCTCGTCTTGTTCGACTTTGATCTCGAGCACTACGAAAGTACCCAGAGACGGTGCATTGTTTTCCAGGTAAAAATACTCCTACTAACCTTTTGTCGATGAAGAATATATGATGTCTTCTTTGTATTCTCCGTCTTCGTCTTCAAGATCTATGTTAGAGCATAGCTCGGTTGAACCCACTGGCGTTGCTATCTCAAGTCAGTTTTCAAGTTTAGTTGACGAAAACAAAATCCTTGATTAAGTCTACAATATCATTTCGGACTAGGATAGGTTAGGTATTCGAGACGAAGACCATTGAAGATGAAGACCGAGCTTACACACTTGATATGATTGGTAAATACAAAACCAAAAGGAAAACCATTCTAAACTTTAGATGAGGACGATATATATATATATCGACATGTGCTTCACGATATATATATCGTCCTCATCGAAAGTTTAGAATGGTTTTTCTTTTGGTTTCGTATTTACCAATCATATCAATAAAATAGTCTATGATATTGTTTATAGTGATCTCGAAGGATCAAAGACTAGTTCTCTTGGCACTAGGTTTGCCTTGTGACTAATGCATAAGAACAATGTGGGAATGGAGCTAGATCTCGAATTATACCTGAACAGCGTACGCGTTCATGAACGCGTGCATATGCTGGAAAGGATATTCCCGAACTCAGCAGTTTACATGAACGCGTTCATATTAGAGTTCAAAAATTCATGAACTTGGAAAAATGCTACATGCGTTCATATAAGCCATGGATAAAAACTTCTTTTAAGGTTTTTGCCTTGTGAGAACGAATTTCGAACTCGTTCTCATTAAGGCCCATGGAGATCTTGTCCACAATAGTCTTTCACGTTCATGTTTATTTCATGGACCCTTTAGCATAGTTTACTTGCTAAGCCATTGCCATCCTTCGATTTGATCAAGGCGAGTCTTCTCACGACCCTTAGGTTTTCACGAACGAGTTAGAAGAAGATTGAGTTGGATCTCAAAGCAAGCCTATGGACTTTTCTAAGTTCGTAAATTTGCTTGAGCCCTACTCAAAGTTAGGGCTGTCAACGGGTCGGTTCCGGGTCGGTTATCACTGGAACCGGAACTGGAACCGTTTATTTTAGTCGGTTCCGGTTCCCAACGGTTCCGGGTCTCGGTTCCAGATTTTAGGATCCAGAACCGGAACCGATTATTTACCCGGTTCCGGTTCCTAATCGGTTCTTACAAATATATTAAATTTATTTATATTATTCTTCAATCCGACGGTTGCGTTGTCAAGTTGACCAGATCAATGGCTATAAAAAAATACAAAAAATTAAACACAAAACAGTAATAAGAAATGAAAAGGAAAACATAGACATCAACGGAAATCTGAACCCAGTTGATCTTCATTTACCTGCAAATCATATACGATCGACAATCACACAGCACACATATCTCAAATCGCAAACTCTTTTTTCATGTAGATTTGTTTTCTGATAAACAATACAATTACAAAAGGAGGTAACTTTTTTTTCATAAAATTAAAAAGGATGATTGATCCAATTCCTTGAATTCCTTGACAGAAGTATGAGAAAATTAATCCAACATAACCTTCACTAACAGCCATGTTAACAAATCCATCAACGTTGCCCCATATGAACTATTTTTGTTCCAACCGATCATCAAAATAAAGGTTTGTGGGAAACAAATTTTTGGTACAGTGAAGAAATCTAAAACATATAGATCTTGCTCTAGAAAATAATAAAAAATACAATAGTCATGGGAGATCATCTAATCTCCATAGCTATTGTTCAGAGAACATTGAAGATAGGTATGTAGATGATAAATAAAAGCCCAAATTAAAAAATGAATTTGCTGCACCAATTAAAGAGAATATACTTAAAATACTCAACAACTTATCTATGGATCTTTAGATTTTGAAACAATAAAGATAAAGGCAGGAATTGTCTATGGGTTGTTTCTTTAGATCTGCGTGTGTGTGCGAGGAAGAAGAAGAAAAGGAGGTGAGATGCGACTTAGTTCAGGTGAATGAAAATGAAAATACTATATATGACCTACGCAATTCTCTATATTGCCCCTAAAAACTAGCTATACTGAGGAACCGGAACCGGCGGGTACCCGACGGGTATTACCCGATTAGGTACCGATATAAACGGGTCCTAAACGGGTAATACCCGTCGGGTATTTTTTGACTAATGGGTACCATACTTGGAACCAGAACCGGAACCGATAAAGTCGGTTCCGGATCGGTTCCGGGTAAACGGGTACCCGTTGACAGCCCTACTCAAAGTTGCTTAACTTTTAAGCAAGGCCTCCCTTGACACTCAATATAAATAGATGACCTTCTATAAGATACAAACCAATCCTCTACACATCTGTGTATCCTTGCATAAAGGTTAGTCGTCATCTCGAAGTCCTTTTTCTTGGACTACGACTATTTAAAAGACTTCACTTAAGGATCGTGAAGCACATGTCGGAATTAATATTCCTGAACCTGTATCTTAGGTCGACTTCTTTGTTGCGGTCAATTCATAAAGACCAAAGATTTGATAGAAGCTTCGTATGGCTGCACTCGGTGTTATAAGTCCTAAAAGCTCCATAACGCAATTCACGAACTAGGTTTAATATCAAGTTCATCACGTGTTACGAGGTAAAACTGTTTAGGCTATATCAACAAGCCCCAATCAGTAAATTGATTTCCATTAACCTTGACTTTAAGTCTAAGGGAAATCATCTACATATTCTATCTTGAAAGAAAAATCGAGTACAACCAGGAGTCCTGTTAGAGGCATGATAGCGCTAGTCTTCACGACGGACTGTGGAGCAACTCCTAGGCCTATAAAGGACGTCAGCTAGGGGAATCAAGTGCGTAGGCTTCTGCGGGAGTCAAGAGACGTAGCAGCACAATGGTAGCTGAGTTGCTTGGAGGGTTAATTCAGTCTCGATACATTCCAGTACGAATTCCGATAGTATGCTAGCGTGTGTATTCGCTTAATATTGTATTTGTTCAAATCTGGACTAGGTCCCGGGGTTTTTCTGCTGGTTGCAGTTTCCTCGTTAACAAAACTTATGGTGTCTTGCATTACTTTTACCTTTCGCATTATATTGTCTCTGATTTATATATTTAATTAAAGTATTGCAAGTTTGTTGATTCTAACCCGTCAGTGAATCCATCTCTATTGAGATCCACAAAACTTGTTCTTGTCAGGATTCAGTTCTTGAACAAAGAACTGTACTCGGGTTGTTGCTTGAATATTGATTTGTGAGGTCGTTCAAGTAACCTAATTAACTAGGTTCACGAATTCAAAAGTTGGTGGTGTATCTTGGTATCCCCTCCTTTGTAGTCTCTACTACTTTGTCTATATCCCAATTCCGAAATCTAAACTCTAGTAGGTTAAATCAAGAACTGTGTTTTGATATTTAAACTCGACAACTAGCTTGACATACCAACGCTAGTAGGTTTGACCTAGCAATGCCCTAAAAATCTCCCCCTTTGTCAATTTTAGTGACAAAACCAATATTACATATGGATTCAAAAAATAAAACAATAAAACTTTATTCCAGATGTATCTTGATTTCTTGAATTCTTCAAGGTCTCCTTTGAGTCTTGATGTGTTCTTTTTAACACCTGTTGAAAATCCGTAGACATCACCTACAACATATTCAACTCAAACAAGTTCGAGTTTACATGGGTAATCTTAATTAACCAACATGTTGTTTGTGCAAAGAGTAGTAATCAGAGCAACTTTAAAATTCGTGTATCAAAACTTTAAAGTGATTGTACTCATTTTTGATATGACGGTCCCCCTTAATTTTTAAATCTTTTTTTCACAGATTAGTATTAAGCCCAATATTTACTCCCCCTTACTTGATACTTTGAAAAAGTACATAAATAAGCAATACGGTGTTCTCCCCCTATGGTTGTGAGCCACAAGAACAAGAAACCATATGTATATATTCTCCCCCTATTTGTCACAACAATATGACAAAGCAGTTGAGACTCGGGTTTCAAGCCTATTAGAGATAGTCAAGACAAGGATATTCTTGCATACCAAGTCTAAGATGACATAACTAAAAACTCAGAACAAAGAGTTGATTCATCTTTGGAGAAATATAGATACAAACTTTCTCATAAATTCCATATCCACGCTCTCCACAAATATTTGTTATTAAGCGCAAGTTCATATAAGAACTCTCTCCCATGTGATGTTATTCGAAAAAAAACAAAAATATGTGCCATATTCACAAGTAAAGACATAAACAAAGCATAACCAGACAAACAAATTACAAGTAATATGTATCCAATTTCTTTGTTTATTTTCTCTTTTCTTAGCCAGTTTCATAAAAGAGTATATGATTTCTTAATTTGTGAAAATCAAGAATTCATATAATCAAAAGTTTTTTAATCGTGATAAAAAGCATAACTTTTGTAGTTTTACACAACTTTGAATCATCACAAAAGCAACTAGTAAAGTCTTGTTGGCAGCCCCTGATTATTGTGCTTTCCTCACCGTATCTGACAAGGGATTACTTGGTGAGGGTGCACAACACAATCAAGTTGTGTTGGGGTGAGCAATGATTTTTTTTACAATTGGTGATTAAGACAAAATCTCCTACTTCAATGGGTTTTTCACCACAAGTAGCTTTCGACTTAGATTTCGCTTTTCCCTTTTTCTTGTTTTTCACTAGTAATAACCCAAGTATCTCATGAAACGATTGCATTATTCCAAGGTTCTCTTGGGAAATTAACATAAGACTTTCAATGATTTCACCTTGGGTGGCCTCACTAGGATATCCTGAGAGAATATTGGATTGACTATTCTTTTGCAAGTTAGTCGATCTCCAATTTGGAACATCAGATCTAGTCTTCGCATTTACAAAGTGTTCCTTTCTATGGCGATTATGAGAGAACTTTGTAGAGCGTTTATAGGAAAAACTTGGTTTATCATAATACTGATTTTTATGCCTAAAGGTTGGACGTTCAGAACCTACATTAAGATGATTAGCCTTGTTGTTTGATCTGGGTTTGATCTCTAACACACTTGCATCATTACAAATGTTGGCTTTTTTGTTCCTTTTACGGAATTTGCATCTTCTTTCCAAGTGACCTTTATTACCACAATAAAAGCAACGTTTAGTAACAAAAAAAGTGGGATGCTCATTGTTACCTGGATGTTGTCAAGCTTGATAGGCTTTCTCTTTTTATCCTTGACTTGTGGTAGAGGTATTTCACTTTTAACAATCGTGGTAGCCTTCGGTTGAGAAAAATCCTTAGCCTTGACAAATTTCGCCTCTTTGTTAATATTTTGAGCGTTTATTTCTTTTTAGCCCAATCCTCGTGTGTCACGGTGATTTTTACTCGCTCCTAACATCAAGTTTTATTTGTCTGAGCTATTGTTGAACTTATTCAAGTTTTCTTTCAAACTTAAGTTCTCTTTTTCCAACCTTTTGATCTTTTCATAAGCATTGACTAGATCATAACCTTCAGAGATTAGCATTTTGAGACTACTAATTTCTTCATTATAATTATGCGTACCAGTAGCATCAAGCTCCTTTTGCAAGTTAACATTTTGACTACGAAGTCTGTCAATTTCAACCTATTTACAGAACAAGGACCTCTGAGTTTCTGAAAGTTCCAGAATATATTACTTAACAAGGTTATTCGTAACAATATCTTCATGGTACACTTCTTCATCGGAATCAGAACTTGTGTCTTGATCAGAGTTCCCAGCAGCATATGCTACATTATTTGTCTTACACTCTTGATACACATTTACACATGAAAAAGAAGGGGTACCGAAATACTACCAACTTTTCGTTTTGGCTCGTGAGTCTTATGGTTAAAGTCTGGACGATCTCAAAAATCAATATCCAAACCTCTAACTGGAGTAATCTCGACAGTTAGGCAATAACGTACTACTTGGTGCTTTAATTATAAATCACTACACCAGATCCTGCATTGTGCAACGTTTCGATTTTTTCATGTGCAACGGATATATCCATTGCACAACAAAATCCGTGGCACAAAATGGTATATCCGTGGCACATGTAAGTGTAAACAAGTGAAATAATAAAATGAGGACAAACGCGGGGGGTTTATTTAATTGTTGAGGGCTTAAATGTAAATTCGTTATACCTTTATTTTATTAACTTATCATTTTTCTTTTTTCTTCTGATTTTTCTCCCCGTCTCTCTTCATTCTTTTCTTCTTCTTTTTCCTCCTCCTCCTTCTCCCCCGTCTCCCTTCATTCCTTTTTCTTCTTTTCTTCTTCTTCTTCCTCCTCCTTCTCCTGGTTTATTACTATTGTTTCTGATACTGCAAATCCTCACTCGAAACCTCCTTCCCTCTTTCCTCTCTTGCGATAAAACCGAAGGACAAAAAATCGAAAACCCTAAAACTAGAAATTTCGCACCAGAAAGTGATTTCATCACTTTTAATCGGTTGAATCAACCAAAAATACCCATCATATCCAAACCCATAAACTGGAAATTCAAAAACCTAATCCTAAAAAGTTGATTTGGGGTGAAATCGATAATTTTTTTTAGGGTTT
>JAJJMA010130857.1:0-12892 GCA_023529015.1 Papaver nudicaule | reverse complement strand
TCCCAAAAAACCTCATGAGCTTCAAAAATTTAGAGATGGTTCATCATTAAGCCAACAACTCTAGCTTTATCAATTCGGTGTTCTAGTTTTTCTTATCTTTGGTTAACATGTATTATTTTTATTTCGGCGACATCCTTTATAAGATGTTAACAGACTTTTCCTTGTCTTTATATATGCATCTTTGGATACCTCCACTTGCTCCCAATGACAAGGTGACAGTTATCCCGCTGGCCACATCACAACCTTACATTATACATTGTTACTTGTGTCAGTCGGCGATCTATTATAAGTGGGGTGGTTTACCTGATAGGAATTTTATATTTTTATTGCCATCACTTACAGATCAACAAGTAACACGTAAGGAATTATAGTTCCAATGGCCAGACCCGTTGTCATTCAAAGCTATCGTCAATGAAGCCCAAAATGTTTTGTTGTATCTTGCAAGTTGACTTCCTTCGGATGATTAATCCAGGTCATACGGAAATCTACTTCACAAATCGGGGCTGACAAGCAAACCGAGTAAGAAACTTGTATAACATGAAGAATCACTTAAGAAACTTGTATAACTGGAGCTAACTAGGTCTTACAACACCGAGTGCAGCCGTGCGTTGCTACCATTCAACCTTGTGTGTAACGTATCAGTTCTTGAATAGCCGTATAGCAGAAGAGACGGACTATGGAATAGACAAGAACGTGATCAGGTTACCAAGGTTATTGAAAAAGGAGGGGTACCGAAATACTACCAACTTTTCATTTTGGCTCGTGAGTCTTATGGTTTAAGTCTGGACGATCTCAAAAATCAATATCCAAACTTATAACTGGAGTTGTTAAACCTCGACAAAGAGTACTTTGGAGTCAACTCTACAGTTAGGCAATAACGTACTACTTGGTGCTTTAATTATACAATCAGAGATATAATGCGGAAAGTAAAAGCACACAAGACACCAGAGATTTTTTTAATGAGGAAACTGCCTTGCAGAAAAACCTCGGGACCTCGTCCAGATTGAACACCGCCCAGTACAAACTGACTACAAACACTAGCCTACTATAAGACTTCGGTCTGGGATGTAGCAGAGACCAACTCAAGCCCTCCAAGCGAATTGGCTACTGTCGCCTTCCTTACGTCTCTAGATCCCCCACAGATCGCCACGCACTTGATTCCCCCAGCTGACGTCCTTTACAGGCCTAGGAGTTGCTTTGACCGATGCCAAAGGCTTGTGTCAGCAATACTGGTTTTTCAACCTAATTGTTGACGTATGGTGTAACTGTCCTCTATCAGTTTACCACACACAAGATGACTTCCTTCGGATTGTTAAATCCAGGTCATACGGAAATCTACTTCACAAATCGGGGCTGACACACAAACCAAGTAAGCAAAGCCCAATTCGTATCTAACTCAGTTATACATGAAGAATCACTTAAGAAACTTGTATAACTGGAGCTAACTAGGTCTTACAACACCGAGTGCAGCCGTGCGTTGGTACCTTTCCAACCTTGTTGAGTAACGTATCAGTTCTTGAATAGCCGTAAATCAGAAGAGACGGACTTTAGAATAGACAAGAACGTGATCAGGTTACCAAGGTTACAGGTTAATCCGATTTCAACCAAAGATGGTTTCAATCTCCTACCTGTGCTTCCCAACTCTCAAGAGAAGTCTTTATAGTCGTAGGGAGTTCCCAGAGGAGCTGCAACCTATAGAGGATGACTATACCACAACAAGCATTCACCGAAGTGAAAAGAGTTTACGCTACCTTCCCTAAGGACCTTCACGTATGCTTGATGCTTGCGGTATCTGTCCATCTATTTATAGCACTCAATAAGATAGGTTGCTTTGGAATAAAGCAATCAATTACTTGTCCCACAAGTTAGGGAAACCCTAAACTTGATAACCAAGTAATAGAGATTAATCTCAATTGGAATTCTTTTTATCATTATCTGCCAAGTGTTTTGTTAGCTCAAAAACACTTCTAGATAGAAATCCAACAGACCAGAGATAATCTTATCTTATTGACTCATTGAGGATCGTTAGATGGAACACAAAAGATATTATGTTTTACACAAGTCCATCTAAGAGATAAAGGAGTTTGGAATTTGACTCAGAGTGAAATTCTAAAAGAATTTTCGAGCAAGATGACTACCGTCAGGTTCACGTACTGGTACGCGAAATAAATAGCCATCTCGAACTCAGGAGAATTTTCGAGTTTCTGGTACGCAAACTGGTTCGTGAACCGTCCGCCTGTCAGATTTCGTCAAATGTGGATTCCGCTGGAAGTACTGGGCTGAGCCAGAACTTAGACGTGTGTACGTCCTCAGCTGTGATCCATGGACTCTTTGCTCAAGAGTACTCCTTTAGATTCATCCATATCCAACTAACAGTTTGCAAGCAAACCATTGCAATGGACACATGGCACCGAATTTATATCATTCATTCTTGTACTCACAATATTTGTGGGATCAAACACTGGTCATGACACAAGGCCACGTTACACAAGAATACGATCTCAATCGCTATTATCACCACTAAAGTAGTCGACTATATTTCGAAAGAATAGATAAAGTAGAATAGAAGAATATCCATAAAGTCATAACTCCTATTAACCTTTTGTCGATGAAGAATAATTGATGTCTTCTTTGTCTTCACAGTCTTCGTCTTCAAGGTCTCTACTACTTTGTCTATATCCCAATTCCGAAATCTAAACTCTAGTAGGCTAAATCAAGAATTGAGTTTTGACACCTAAAACTGACAACTAGCTTGACATACCAACGCTAGTGGGTTTGACCGGACAATGCCCTATCAGTTATAGGTTAATCCGATTTCAACCAAATATGGTATCAATTTCCTACCTGTGCTTCCCAACTCTCAAGAGAAGTCTTTTATAGTCGTAGGGAGTTCCCAGAGGAACTGCAACCTATAGAGGATGACTATACCACAACAAGCATTCACCGAAGTGAAAAGAGTTTACGCTACCTTCCCTAAGAACCTTCACGTATTCTTAATGCTTGCGGTATTTGTCCATAGACACCTCTATTTATAGCATTCAATAAGATAGGTTGCTTTGGAATAAAGCAATCAATTACTTATCCCACAAGTTAAGGAAACCCTAAACTTGATAACCAAGTAATAGAGATTAATCTCAATTGGAATTCTTTTTATCATTATCTGCCAAGTGTTTTGTTAGCTCAGAAACACTTCAAGATAGAATCCAACAGACTTGAGATAATCTTTATCTTATTGACTCATTGAGGATCGTTAGATGGACCACAAAAGATATTTATGTGATATACAAGTCCACCTAAGAGATAAAGGAGTTTAGAGTTTGACTCAAGTGAAATTCTGAAAGAATATCCACTAAATCCGACACCAGCAAAGTAACCAACATTGGATTCGCGTACAGGTTCGCGAAATGTTCAGTCACTTTGGAACTCAGAAGAAATCAGAGTTTCTAGTTTGCGAACCGGTTCGTGAACCGTCCGCCTGTCAGATTTCGTCAAATCTGGATTCCGCTGGAAGTACTGGGCTTATCCAGAACTTAGACGTGTGTACGTCCTCAGTTGTAATCCATGGACTCTTTGCTCAAGAGTACTCCTTTAGATTCATCCATATCCAATTAACGATTTGCAAGCGAACCATTGTAATGGAAACATGGCACCGAATCTGTCTCATTCATTCTTGTACTCACAGTATTTGTGGGAGCAAACACTGGTCATGACACAAGGTCACGTTAGACAAGAATACGATCTCAATCGCTATTATCACTAATAAAGTAGTCTACTATATTTCGAAAGAATAGAGAAAGTAGAATAGAAGAATTTCCATAAAGTCATAACTCCTACTAACCTTTTGTCGATGAAGAATAATTGATGTCTTCTTTGTCTTCACAGTCTTCGTCTTCAAGGTCTCTACTGCTTTGTCTATATCCCAATCCCGAAATCTAAACTCTAGTAGGCTAAATCAAGAATTAAGTTTTGACACCTAAAACTGACAACTAGCTTGACATACCAACGCTAGTGGGTTTGACCGGACAATGTCCTAACAATCTCCCCCTTTGTCAATTTTACTGACAAAACCAATTTACATATGGATTCAAATAATATACAATAAAGTACTAACCAAATGTATCTCTTGATTTCTTGAATTCTTCAACTTCTCCCTTGATTCTTCATGTGTTCATTAAACTCTTGTTGATGAATCCGTAGTCAGCAGTCACAACATATCCATCTCAAACAACCATAAAGGTATGCTTAGGCTTACGTGGGTTAGTATGCTCATCCCACATGTTGTTTGTGCGTAAGAGTAAGAATCTGAGCAAACTTTAAAGTTGGTGTATCAAAACTTTTAAAGTGATTCTACTCATTCTTGGTACGAAGCTTGATCTCAGCTTTAATTACTCCCCCTTACTTGATACTTGTGAAAAGCACAACAAGTAAGCACATGATGTTCTCCCCCTATGGTTATGCACCTTAATGCACCACAAGAACAAGAACCATATGTATTCTCCCCCTATTTGTCACAAAAATATGACAAAGTAGTTTAAGACTAGGGTTTCATACACCTATAATAACAGGTGAAGCCAAGTACTCGCATATCAAGTTTAAAGATGGTATACTTAGGTAATCTGAACAAAGATTCCTGAGTTCTCACCTTATGGAGAAATATAGATACACTTTCTCCCAATATTCCACATCCACGCTCCCCAAAAAGATTTGTTATTAAGCGCAAGTTCAAATAAGAACTCTCCCCCGTGTGGTGTCATTCAATAAAGAACAACTGACAAAGACTAACATGGACAAGAACAATTAAATGTTATCCAGTTTTGCTTTGTTAATAATCTCTTTTCCTTAGCCATTTTTTTTCGGAAAAAGAGTTATATGATTCTGAGTTTGTGAAAACCCTAAAAATCATATAATCAAAAGTTTCTTAATCGTGAGAAAAAGCATAACTTTTGTAAATAGACACAGCTTTATGTCACTACCGAAGCAATGGAAAAAGCTATGTTTTGCAATAAGATTGAGGTAGACAAATCAAGTATTGCAAACATCATTAATAACATCTAAAAAGAACTTTTATTAATGAAATAAAGTAGTACATGCTTGAAAAACTCTAAAAAGCATGAAAGGCAAACTACTAAACAGATTTAATTTATATTCCTTAGGCAAAAGTAAGAACAAGTTCTCACAAGGAACCAACTAATCTGATCTACTAAGAAAGAATAAATCTAAACAAAAAGTTGTTTAGGATTGCTACTTGGAAAACTAGCCACTTTTGGCATTACAGACTTCACAATACTTGTGGTCAGCAAGTTTCTTGATCCGTCTTTTCAAGAGAGCAAGCTCATCCTGTACAGCTTCCAACTGGGACATAAACAATGCGTTCTTTCTTGTAGTAGCCATGGTGTTAATTTTCATGGCTTCATAATCTATGAAGAAACGATAGACGATGGCAGATGAAATCTGAACCTTCTGATCCAGTTTTTCATATTCATAAGCATCAAAGGAGTAAACCCCAAGACGATGAGTATGAAAAGCCATAACCTCTTCTCCTTCTTCCAGAATCTCTTCTTCCCTTTCTATCTCTTCAGCGCCTTGAGCACACCTAAACTTCTCCATTTTTAGAGGTAGAATAGCAGAGAAAATACTTGAATAATTATTCCTCAAGTATTGTGGTATTTATATAGGAACACCAAGAAGGGATTGACTCAAATATCTCACACAATTTTGCACACCCAGAGTCCCTTGGGTTTGTGTTTGTGTTTTAGATAACAATGAAGTAATCTATTCTGAGATTTGAGTGATTCTTTTTCGCAGAGAAACACTGTGTCTGCGTAGTAGAGTTTTTTCGTACAGAAAAACACTTCTGACGGTTCGGGAACCGTATGTGACAGGTTTTTGAACACGTCAGCCTGGATAAGTGTCTTCGTACCTTTTCTCACAACATGGTTTTTGACATAACCGTGTTTGTTCACTCAGGTGCCTATTCTGAGTGGTACTGACTTCCATAGTCAGGGTTTCCCCTGTATTCATATTTCCTTATCTCTCAGTACTAAGACAAGGAAATAGTTTTCAACACTCAGGTTTGAGTGTCGGGGTGAGTATTGTTATACTCACCTGGTCTGGACCTTCGTCTAGACCTCCTCGATCTTCTTCCTCTTCCAAAGCTGTCATAGAAGGTATTGTCATTAGGATACGACTCAGTATCTGACTCACTTCTAGATGATTTGTTAGCTTCCTGAACCTGTTTTTCAAGGTCTTCATTCAGCTTAGTGTACCCAGATAACATCTTATCCAGATTAATCAGGCTTATCATCTCTTTGGAAGTTCGAGGTTGATTGCTCTTAGAGTTTCCTGTCTTCGGAGTCCACTTTTCAGTGGTCATGGTTGAAACAGGCATCTAGTTCTCCGGTCTCTGAGGTTTTCTTCTAGAGTATGGAATAGCTCTACTATGATTTCCGCTCATAGGCGAGGACCCTCTCTTTATCTCATCCCTTGTCCCTGGGTAAGATTTTGAGAGTTCAGACACACTTTTTAACACATGGTTTAGAGTGTGCTGGAGTTGAGCAACTCGTTGTATCCTCTTTTGGCTATTGCATTCAGACTGAAGGTGTCCTTTCTTTTTACAGAAACTACATGATTTCTCATGTTTACCTTCATTAGAACTCCTTTTGTGGGTACTGTTATTATCAGAATGATGAGGGGAATTAATCACCTTGTCTGAGGTGTTCGAAGATATCACCTTCGTTCCAACAGTTTTACCACGTTGAGTTCTTGTTTTTGATTGACTGTTTTCGGGTTTTTCAGATATTGATTTGAGATGATCAATTTCTCCCGTTAACTCTTCAATCTTTTTATGAGCAATCATAAGTTCAGATTTTTCAGATTCTGTACTGGTGGGGTTTTGGGGATTACCAATTTTCAGGGTTGGGTCGGCTGCATGACTTTTCCCTTTTAGTAGTGTGATCTCAGTGGTTAGGGACATAACCATGGATTCTTGTTCATTGACTTTATCTAAAAGGAGGTTAACCCTGGCTTTTAGTCGTGAGATCTCAAAAGACTGAAATTTCATGAACTTAATGAGATCACTACTTTCCTTAGCTGCATCCCTTTCAATTTCTGAGTCAGAGTCATCTGTCAAATTGAAAGGGTAAGGATCATCACTCATACTGACAACTTGGTTTGGTTGTTCTTCACAAGCTGGATTTGAACCAGTTGTATATGAGTGTAATGGAGTGGTGTTTTCTGGTGTAGAATTAGTACTAACATCCATAACTCACAAGTCTAGATAAACACAGACAGTTACGTCTTTAATGTGTTCACCTGCTCTGATACCAACTGAAAAAGGAGGGGTACCGAAATACTACCAACTTTTTGTTTTGGCTCGTGAGTCTTAGGGTTTAAGTTTGGACGATCTCAAAAATCAATATCCAAACTCTAATAACTGGAGTTGTGATCTTGGGGATCAACTCGACAAAGTTGGGACTTTGGAGATAAACTCTACAGTTATTGGATAACGTACTACTTGGTGCTTTAATTATATAATCAGAGATATAATGCGGAAAGTAAAAGCACACAAGACACCAGAGATTTTTTTAACGAGGAAACTGCCTTGCAGAAAAACCTCGGGACCTCGTCCAGATTGAACACCGCCCAGTACAAACTGACTACAAACACTAGCCTACTATAAGACTTCGGTCTGGGATGTAGCAGAGACCAACTCAAGCTATCCAAGCGAATTGGCTACTGTCGCACTCTTTACGTCTCTAGATCCCACACAGATCGTCACGCACTTGATTCCCCCAGCTGACGTCCTTTACAGGCCTAGGAGTTGCTTTGACCGCTGTCAAAGACTTGTGTCAGCAATACTGGCTTTGCAACCTAATTGTTGACGTATGGTCTAACTGTCCTCTATCAGTTTACCACACACAAGTTGACTTCCTTCGGATGATTAAATCCAGGTCATACGGAAATCTACTTCACAAATCGGGGCTGACAAGCAAACCGAGTAAGCTATGCCCAACTTATCTCTACCTCAGTTATACACGAAGAATCACTTAAGAAACTTGTATAACTGGAGCTAACTAGGTCTTACAACACCGAGTGCAGCCGTGCGTTGCTACCATTCAACCTTGTGTGTAACGTATCAGTTCTTGAATAGCCGTATAGCAGAAGAGACGGACTATGGAATAGACAAGAACGTGATCAGGTTACCAAGGTTACAGGTTAATCCGATTTCAACCAAATATGGTCTCAATCTCCTACCTGTGCTTCCCAACTCTCAAGAGAAGTCTTTTATAGTCGTAGGGAGTTCCCAGAGGAGTTGCAACCTATAGAGGATGACTATACCACAACAAGCATTCACCGAAGTGAAAAGAGTTTACGCTACCTTCCCTAAGGACCTTCATGTATGCTTGATACTTGCGGTATTTGTCCATAGACACCTCTATTTATAGCATTCAATAAGATAGGTTGCTTTGGAATAAAGCAATCAATTACTTGTCCCACAAGTTAAGGAAACCCTAAACTTGATAACCAAGTAATAGAGATTAATCTCAATTGGAATTCTTTTTATCATTATCTGCCAAGTGTTTTGTTAGCTCAAAAACACTTCAAGATAGAATCCAACAGACCTGAGATAATCTTTATCTTATTGACTCATTGAGGATCGTTAGATGGACCACAAAAGATATTTATGTGATATACAAGTCCACCTAAGAGATAAAGGAGTTTAGAGTTTGACTCAAGTGAAATTCTGAAAGAATATCCACTAAATCCGACACCAGCAAAGTAACCAACATTGGATTCGCGTACAGGTTCGCGAAATGTTCGGTCACTTTGGAACTCTGAAGAAATCCGAGTTTCTGGTTTGCGAACCGGTTCGTGAACCGTCCGCCTGTCAGATTTCGTCAAATCTGGATTCCGCTGGAAGTACTGGGCTTAGCCAGAACTTAGACGTGTGTACGTCCTCAACTGTAATCCATGGACTCTTTGCTCAAGAGTACTCCTTTAGATTCATCCATATCCAACTAACGATTTGCAAGCAAACCATTGTAATGGACACATGGCACCGAATCTGTCTCATTCATTCTTGTACTCACAGTATTTGTGGGAGAAAACTGGTCATGACACAAGGTCACGTTAGACAAGAATACGATCAATCGCTATTATTACTACTAAAGTAGTCGACTATATTTCGAAAGAATAGAGAAAGTAGAATAGAAGAATTTCCATAAAGTCATAACTCCTACTAACCTTTTGTCGATGAAGAATAATTGATGTCTTCACAATCTTCGTCTTCAAGGTCTCTACTACTTTGTCTATATCCCAATTCCGAAATCTAAACTCTAGTAGGCTAAATCAAGAATTGAGTTTTGACACCTAAAACTGACAACTAGCTTGACATACCAACGCTAGTGGGTTTGACCGGACAATGTCCTAACAAATACTGTATGTAGAGGGAATCAAAGGCTCTACTGGCTCTTCTTCAAAATCCATGGCTTGGTACGCTGAGTTGAAAAGGATATCAACAGAACTACCCGGATCAATTAATACTCTTGGAACTTTAAATTTTCCCATTTGAATAGTTAATACCAACGGGTCTAAATGATCTCTTCCTTCAGGTGGTAGCTCTACTGCTGAAAAACTCACTGGCTTCTTCATCCACTCTAACAATGGGCTCTTCTTGACGGCGACGCTGAAAATTTCATTGCCATTCCTATCCCGCTTATGTATCCTTGACATGACATTATTGTGGAATTCATTTCTACTGACCGTGGAATGCACTATGGAAAAATAATTTAACTCTTTTAGATCCCTTTTAACCTCTACTTCAAAGACTTCTGGTTGGGGCGGTACACTCTGAATTGGTTGGGCTTCCATTGGCGGTGCTGGGTGTAACTCTATAAAATCTTGGAACTTTCCCATACAAATGAATCTGTGTACTTCCCGCTGAACTCCAGTGCAGTTCGCAGTTGAATGTCCATGAAACTGATGATATTGGCAGTATTGACTAGTGTTGGAAATAGGATGCATGGGATTTCCCCTGTTGAAAGGATAGTGTATCTCATTCCTTGATGTTGAACTCTCTATCTGCCCCCATGCGTCAGTATATGTAACACAAAGCTTTGGTAATGTAGCGTCTTGGAAATCTGGATACCCTGGTCTTCTATCGTCGAACCTTCGGTTATCATTGTTGAATCTTCTATCACCATTGCCTGACCGCCGATTGTCGTATCCTCTTCTGTTGTCGCCATAATTTCTTCTATCGTTGTTGGCGTATCTTCCTTTGTTGTCATAACCTCCTCTGTTGTCTTGACCATCTCTTCCAGCATAATTATCTTTTTTCCCTTGACTCCACTGTTGATCGCTATTCTGCTGATGCTGCTGCTGTCCTTGTGGCTGTTGTGGAACAATTGCCGTTGAAGTAGGACCTGCCAACATTGCCTTTAATTAGTTCTGCTCCATTTTAATCCATTCCTTCTTCATTTCTTCATGTTATGTCGGCGAGAAATTGTTTATAGAATTAGCGTGCCTTGCTCTTTCTTTCTTCTGGCGGGTTTCTTCCTCTTGCATTTCCTCATATGACAACCATTCATTTTGTCTAGCTCTCAGTTCACCCATATCTGCTGCCGGTGTCCAATACAAAGATTGGAACATTGGATCATTTGTCTCCATTGAACTAGTAAACGCATGCATCTTCTCTTTATCGAAAACCGTTGTTCCAACTTCACTACAAAGTTTTCTCCACCTCATGATATGGCTTCTGCATGTTTCCATAGGCCTTTTCTTGATATTGAACAATTTTTCTACCCCTGGATGTACTCTCTTGTTTTGAATATAATTCGCTATGAATATCTCTTCCGGTTCCGCGTATGTCATAATTGACTTTGCCTCCAAACTGTCGAACCACGCTGATGCTTCATCCTTAAGGGAGGCGGCGAACGACATGCACATTATTGGATCTAAACCAGTCCATGCTGTTAAATATCTCCTGTAGCATTGCAAGTGTTGGGATGGATCTCCTGTGCCGTCGAAAATTGATGTGAAAGTTGGCATAGAGAATCTCTTGGATACCCTCCCATAAGTAATCTGGTCTACAAATGGTGTCTTTTTTGCCTCTGAGATGGCCTTCCTTAATTTATCATCCTTTGGCGTGCCTGTTACCTCTGCCAATTTTCTCTTCATACGGCGTAACTCCTTTGCCACACATTCATTCATTCCATTCATCTTGTCTGAGTCGGCGAAGCTTTCTTCATTATGCTTAGGTTTTTCGGTCTTCTTACTTCCTTCTTCCTTTTTTACTGTGGATGTTGCTACCTCCGGCTTCTTAGATCTTTTTGAGTGTTATGAACTGTATGAGTTGAGCGACTTCTGCTGCGACTTTCCATCAATTTTTTGTGTTCCTCTGCTAATTGTCGATTACTTTGGAGGATAATGTCCATCTGCCTTTGCATCTGTAACTGCATTTGGGCTTGATTTATGGTGCTCTGTTCAAGGAATTTCTTCAATATTTCTTTTGTAGTGTTAGTGGATCCGGCTTTACCCTCTGAGATTGTTATTGGCGTTGTTTTAGATTTTCCAGCAACCGCCGCCATTGTGCTATTACCCTCTGCCTCTTTTGAAGTATTTCTGTTTACCATGCGACCATTACCGGCTGCCCTTGAAACTAAACCATTAGTATTATGACTTCCACCTACTGCTCTTGACAACCCCTCTACTGCATGAGAAGTATCGCCGGCAATTGCTACTTCTTTAGTGTTACCGACATCCACAGCTTTACCTTTGCCTTGTATAGGAACCTCTACCTCATCTTCCTCTTCTGGTATTCCGTCCAAATGAGTTTCATCCTCTACTATGACATTGTCCATGGCCGCTGATTGTTGTTGCGATACCGCCGTCGGCAATGCTGCTGATTGCTGCTGCTCTACTGCTGGCGTTGTTGGCTGCTGTTGTTGTGTCGCTGACTGTTGAGCTGCTGGTTGCTGACTTGAGGTGCCGCTCAAGAAAAAATCATGTGCAAAGCCTAACGGTGGTACCGCTTAACTCCTAGTGTTGTGCCGATTGGGAAAAGTAAGCGACTGAGCTGATATGGGGAACTTAGGAGACTTGCTAGTTGACGCCGTGCTCCCTTTTCGCCTAGTCGCCATTTGGTATCCTGTGTAGAAAACAACATGACAGTATTAAGCTAGCTTGACTGTTAGCAAATGCCAAATTGGTTAGTGGAGGTGGTTGAGAAATTCTTGTAAAGTAGAGAACAGACAAAAGAGTGCAGGCTTAGTTGTACTATTTGCAGAGCATGACCTAATCTTGTCGGCATTTGGAAAAACCCTAATTTTTGAAACCCCATGAAAACTAAAAACACCCAAGTTTTGCCAACCCTTTCAAAATATGGATCAAAATTTGTACGGCATTCAGTTTTTGTTAATGACTTTTCACAAAATTTTAACTCAATAATTACATTTTGTCATTCAAAATAAGGGAAACAAGTGCTAATCACAGCTATCAAGATGTTGAATACGCCTAAAATGAAAACCTTTTCATGACTCTAGACCCATTATGACATGCACAACATTACCAAAGAAAGAAATTTTTGAAGATTACTAAACGCATACCATTTGTTACACATCAAAAACAATACTCTATGTCAAAGAAGAACCAAAACCCATATTTTGATAGCCAATAATCCTATTATGTCGTTCCCAACAAGAAAAATATCATCTAAACACACTCATAAATATGCTATAACGTAAAGCATATCTTAAAATAGAAATTTTTCTGTGGTTTAACACAACCTCACAGCAGTAAACACACTCAGAAACTTCTATAAAGGGAAAACTTTAAAAGTTTAAGGCAGTATACTCATGGCTAAAAGCTGTCAGCAGCATATTCAGCATTAAGAACA
>JAJJMA010130851.1:0-15512 GCA_023529015.1 Papaver nudicaule | reverse complement strand
CTCCACTTCCAGGGTATGGTACTCCACCTCCTCCTCCTATGCATGGGCCACCACCTCCACCTCCAGTGCGTGATGTTCCAACTCCGCCACCTCCTCCTATGGTAAGGGTTCCGCCACCACCCCCTCCTCCTATGGGAAGAGCTCCGCCACCACCACCTCCTCCTATGAGAGGAGCTCCGCCACCACCCCCCCCTCCTCTTACGGGAGGAGCTCCGCCACCGCCCCCTCCTCCTATGCGAGGAGCTCCGCCACCACCACCTCCTCTAAAACCTGGCACACCCCCACCTCCTCCTCCTCCAGGTCGAGCACCAGGTGCTCCTGCTCCACCAAGACCTCCAGGTGGTACTGTTCCTCCACCACCACCCTTTGGTGGCAAAGCAAATATCAACCCAAGAGGTCCATTAAGAGGTCCACGCCCTCCAGCTATAACACAACCTAAATCATCACTAAAGCCGTTGCATTGGGTCAAGGTCACACGAGCAGTAAAAGGGAGCTTATGGGAAGAGTTACAAAGACATGGGGAACCTCAAAGGTACCATTACGGTTTCTTTTTGGCTAAATATTTGATATGATTACATGTAAATAGATCTGTGAGTGTTCACTGCATGAATGCCCATTATGGGGCCATGCGCTCGTCCTTGACCTATATGATAGTGAGGTCTTCATCTCAAAAGATTAGCATAAGAGAACTTATTCCGAAGATGTGACTTTTCTTCTGAGACTAGTATTCTTATTCTTTTCTTTTCTCCTTCGGCAGATAGTTTTTATCGTAAATTTATTATACTACTGACTTGATTGCTGATCAAGTTTTCCGTTTAACCTTCTTCGTTCTTATACATATATAACACCATCAAGTAATTACAGCTCAGACGGCTCAAATGGTATTGAGCCGCATCAGGATAGTACTAATGAAAAGTGCAATGTTATAATAGGAGTAAATAAATGTGATTAGGTTGTCTTCATCATGATCTGGTTTATCTTAGGATTGAAGAAACATATTGTGCTTATTTGCTAATTGGATACAAACTGCATCCTGAATGATGTTTAGGTATTAGCTTGGAGTCAAACAAGATTGAATTTGAAATGTGTAAACGCTTACTGTTGCCTTGTTTTTCCGTTTAGTATTGCGTGCTTACTGAGTCGCCCAAAAGAAGAATTTATTTAATGCATTAATTCAAAGTTGTCATTTTTGGAGAGCACTTCAACTCATATTTACTAATGTTAATTTGGAGTATCAGTGCATCTGAGTTTGATGTGTCAGAAATTGTGAGCCTCTTCTCTACTGCGGTTCCAAATAAAGCCGACAAAGGAGGAAAATCAGGAGGGAAAAACAATTCTGCTGGATCCAAACCAACCAAAGTCACCTTGGTAATGTAATTAAATGTTTGTTTGCTCTGTAGATACTTAGGTCTAAATGATCATGCATGGTGTTATGTGGTCATTTTACATTTAAAGAAAGGGTAGAACGATAATTTGTTAATAAGGATTCCTAGTTAGTAACTTGATATGCTTCTGGGGACCTTCCTACCACATTCAGGTAGTAATTTCAGTTCAGGTATTCCAAATGCATGATGGTATTCTTCTTATGTTGCTTTTGTCTTTTCCAGATACCAACCCTTTCACTTAAGTTGCTCTTTTGATTTCATGATTCTCTTCAGGTTGACCTTCGTCGGGCTTACAACTGCGAAATCATGCTCACAAAAGTTAAGATGCCACTTTCTGATTTGATGGTAAGCTAGCCATGGCTCGCATTGATGTATGCATTGAGTGTTGTTGTTATGATATAATATCTGCTGTGGAGAAGACCCATAGAAAGTCACAAAGATAAGTAATAAGACTAAGAGTGATAGACACCACTCAAATATGGAAGGCTTGGTCTCAATTTATGGTGGATAACTCCAAAGTTTATCTGGACTTAATTCAAGTTAAAGAGATGAAATAAAAAAATTCATGATCCCAACAAGGATAAGCTTTGAGTTATCTGTACTGATAAGATCACCTGTACAAGGATAACAATACCATCTGTCAGTAGACTAAGTCTCTCCCTGTTAAGGCAGACCGAAAAACTACCTTTTCTTAGTTAATGCCCGTGGACTTTAATAACTTACTCCTGTTAGTTGTTTTTCAAAATTTTGTCAACATATTTACCACTTTGAGTTATCTGTGTTGTGCTTACAGCCTGCAGCACTGGCACTGGATGAATCAATTTTAGACGCTGATCAAGTGGAAAATCTTATTAAGTTTTGCCCAACGAAAGAGGAGATGGAACTTCTTAAGGTGGAAATATATACTTAATCTTGACATTATTTTTCTTCGTTCTTTTACAAGGACTCTTCTCATGACAAAGGTTCTCTGTTTCTTTCATGGGCTTTTTGACATCTTATTCAGTTACTCATCTCCTTTGCGCTGAGTTGTTTTTGTCTTTTATTGGACAGAATTACACTGGTGACAGGGAAAATCTCGGAAAATGCGAACAGGTTTGTATTAAGCTTTGTCACCTTGATAATATTCTGAAGTATGTGTTCTTTATTCTTGATTTATTGGTGGTGGCCTAGTATGAATACGGATTCAATGACAAAAATGATTTGTTGGTAGTAGCCTAGTATTAACAAGAAAAATCAGCTTCCGAAAGGCAAGTTTTTTGATTCAATGAGCTATTCAATCCGATATTCGTTCTCATTTTGGGATGGTTGAATTGGAAATGTAGTGTCTCATACATGAAACTATAGAGAAGTTTCAAGTAAGCATATATCCAGTTTTCGTCTTCGTTAGTTTTTCTGTATTTTTTACGTAGCATTTTGGTGCTTTTCCTGGATTTTCATGGGTTTTTCGTACTGAGACAAGAAAAGCGGCAACACTACTCAAGAAGTTTTCATGAAAGGATTTGTTAGCTGAATCATGTATGGCAATTATACGTTGAAAAAACAACTGTATAGACAACTGAAGATTCTAGGTGACCTCCATGGGAGCAAGAGAGGTAGTCCAAATTTCAAAGGAATTTTCACCTTTCAGTATCCGTTAACATCTGTGTGAGTTGTAACGTATTGGCATTAAATGAGGCTGGCAAGGTGTTGTTCTTCATTACTCTACAATTACATGGGGGGCGTACAAATAAATCTGCTTTTACATAGTACACCATTTCTCAGCAAAGGGGCAATTCTATTTTGGTTCCTATTTTGTCATTTTAATATGTAGCACATTGTCATGCATGCATTAAAGAAGCTGCTTTGATGACCTTATGCGTTCATGTTTAGTTGTATACTGCTGACACTGACATTTTAGTGATAATCTCTTTCATTGGCTTAAAAATAAGTTGCAGTGCACGTCTTAATATACTCATAAATAATTAAAAAATAGTTTGATTTTGTTAGTTACTGACTTTTGACGTTCTAGTTTTATTTGGAGTTGATGAAAGTTCCACGGGTGGAGTCTAAGTTAAGAGTTTTTTTTTTCAAGATACAGTTTGGTGCTCAGGTCAGATACTGTTTCCTCTTATTGTTGTTATCGTCTGGAAAGTAACCAATTAGTACTTACAGATCAGTTTTTCCCATCAATAAACTTAATTCCTTGACTTATTTTGCAGACTACAGATTTTAGAAAGAGTTTAACGACAGTGAATTCTGCATGTGAAGAGGTATTTGTGCAAGTGGTTGCAGAACTTTTGAGTTTGTTGTGAATATATTCACTCTGTACTAATTCTGTAACATCCTATTGCATAACAGGTTAGAAATTCCGAGAAGCTGAAGGATATCATGAGGAAAATTCTTTGGCTTGGGAACACATTAAATCAAGGAACTGCAAGGGGTACGTAATTTATAATTGCACGGATCTCTCAAATCCTGCAGTTTCATTATATAGTTTTGTGATACAGAAGTACGTTCACTTGTTGCTTCGAAAGTCGTTTCTAGCTGTTGCAGGAAAAAAAAACAGTTACCTATTAACAGCTGATAATTATTCAATTTCATAAAACCATGTCTATGGTCTGATCGTTTGTCTTCAAGCTTTACTTCGCTGTCTATAAGCAATAACTTGCTATGTTAGTCTGAAATTGAATTCGATAGAGTAATGGTGTATTTACTTAACATGGTATGTGCAACTAAACAGCTCTGTCGTGCATGTCTCTCTAAGGGAGGGTGTGCTAGGTGGTTTTAATTGAAGTAATAATATAGAAGGGTCTAATAGAGGACTGTGAACAATCAGTTGGAAATCGAGGTGTCAGTGATGTAATGGTGAAGAGAGGACTGTCTTCTTCTTCTTCTTTTTAGAAAACATGCTCCCACTTAATATATTTTTTTCATTCTGATATACCATTTTATCTTTGCGAAAGTGACTAGCGTCATCCTGAACACTCTATCTTTAAAGCGAGTCCGAAATTCAACCCTTTTTGTGTTCATTTCCAATGTGGAAGTACTAGTTTGTGGAAAACATTTTCATCCAATCTGGGCATACATTGTTACTTTCCTTGATGGGACTTAACCTTAACACCAGCTTCTTCTCTCTATTTAAAGAATCTTCAACGTGCAGCTATTCAACCATTATTTGTGTTACCAATTCCTCTGTATCTGTGAAACTATATCAATTTAGTCTATCTTGCTCAATATATGTGGATGGCATTCATTATTTCTGATATACCATTCCTATATGTGGCGTTTCTAGGGCAAATTAAGATGATTCTGGATAAGGTGATTTGACAGTCCACTCAAAAGATTAGTGAATTTCCTAGTTGATAAAATTGGATACATGCTAAAGCATTCCATCCATTATTTCATCTTTTCTTAATTGGCTTTGAAAATTCAGTATTGGGCAACGCTTGTTATTAGAAGTTAAATAAATGATAAGAACTATGTGTATTTCTTTATCACTACGTTCCATACCACAACCCATGATATTGTACCTGCACTTGCTTGCTCATTTACCAGGCTGTTTGATTTTTTGATTGAACCGTGGGATATTCTCATATCATAATTTAACTGCCTCCAAACACTTGAATCTGTATCTTCAATTAGTGCGCCATAGTATCCGTTATGAGAAAATCTAATTGGGTGTTAGCATTTGCAGGTTCTGCTATAGGATTTAGATTGGACAGTCTTCTCAAACTTACTGACACTCGTGCTTCCAATAGCAAAATGACACTCATGCATTTTCTTTGTAAGGTATGTAAATACAATTATTCCTCTTTCCCATGTTGTAGTTGATTCCCTTTGAATTCAATATCGTTGCATTTGCATAGTTATGTATATCTAGCTCCGGTATAATTTTTGAGTCAAAAAATCTGTAAAAGGAGGATCTTGATTTGAAAAATCCGATGAGTAGATGCACAATATGCTGCTCGCTCAAATGTGGGACACTATTTTCAACTCTCTGAAGTCTAAATGCATGCAATATGGAAGCCCAGTGGGAACAAATGGTTCCACAAATAGGATCTCAATGGTGCATGATCAATTTCTGGACCCCAATATGATAGCTACACAAGTAGAAGAATCGAACTAGTAGATTTCAATTAAAACTTTAACTTGATTGCTTAATTGAAAGAGATTTACAACGTTTTCCTTTAAGGTGTTCTCTGCCAGGAGTTGTATCTTTCTCCTACCGTAGTATTCTTTCCCTCTGCCTATAGGTACTCATCTGCCCCTTATTTATAGGTTAGAGCTACTTCTATATACTAGTCACTCTAGCCATTGGTGTCTTCTTGTCAGGAATCAGTATCAATTCTTTCTTTGCTGTTTCACTTGGAACTAAGTCATGCACAACTAGTAATGATGGCAGCTCTTTTTGCTCATCAAGTGGCAAAGGTTTAAAGAGCTTAACACTCTCAGCATTTGTTGTTGAGTATGTCTTCATATAGCTTAAAAGAAGTAATGCCATATTGCTCTCCCGAATTTTGGATGGACTGTTGCGTTTTGGTTTCAATTTCTTATTAGGACCTTGTGACCGGGCTTTCTGAATAGTTAACCAAGCAATATTGCCAACTTGAAAGGTATGTCGAGTTTGATGCTTATCATGATGTTCTTTATACCGTGCCGGTGTTTCTTCGGACTCCTTGATAGATTGTCGATGTAGCGTAGCTGGTTTTGATCTCATGTTCCACTTGCTGTTTTGGTGGTAACATTTGTGGTCGTGGCAGGGTGTCTTGAAACCCTTCTAACAATCGTGGCAGATTTCCTTTCGGTTTTAGTGCACTCACAAAGAGTTTGCACAAACCCCTTCACTAGGTTTTTTTTCACAATAATAATTTAATATAATACTCCCTCCGTCCCACATTACTTGAGCTATCTCAATTTTGCACAATTCTTAAGGCAAAGAGGAGGGAGAGTAATATTTACTGTTTCTTTCAATTATACCCTTGTAGATAACAAAATAGTAAAATTTAGAAATGAGTGTGTTACAATGACACGGACACGGTGTCAGTGTCGTGTGTCCGATACGATACGTTGACACGACAAATAAAAAAACACGAAAACGGGGACACAGTGCACACAATATAAGTAAGTAGTTTACCATAGATTATAAGTTAGCAAATAAGCAAAACACACACACACACACACACACACACACACACACACATATATATATATAACAGACTCCATTGATTGTTCTACTTAACTTCATGGTCTCATAGATGTTTCTATAGTTGCAGGCATGTAGCTCAACTGTCACCACATACTGGAGGATTGTAACTAGGTACATTAAGGCCTAAATTAGCCAACTCTTGTTCTGTAGGTGCATGTAAGTTAGTTTCATTAGTAGTCACATCCCAATACTGAGTAGGCCCTTTGACATATCTATCTTCTCTTCTAGTCATCATGTCGGAGAAGATGAAGATATAAGTTAGATCTGTTGACTATAAATATAAAATATCAAATATACAGCTAAGAGAAAAAATATCTTCTAAAAAAGGGAATATCCTAAGGGATATTCCTAATATAGTCAACCCCTACCTCTGCTAAACTATTTTATTATCTATCCTAATATTTTATTAAGTTTCTTGGGAACACAGCCGTGTCAGGCGTGTGAGACACGCGTGTCCGTGTCCAAACGTGTCGACACGGCCAAAAAATAAAATTATCGCGTGTCATTGTATACAGGAAATGACATATCTTTCAAATTATACCACGTATAATTGTATACTTTATATCGTTGGAAAGTATTTTAAAACACCTACGCAACGAGTATAAACATGATTATTAAATTATGCATATTTCTTATTTCTTATACCAAGATTTAATCAATCAAAAGGGTAAATTTAGAAATATGACCAATATATTTGGAATATCTCAAGTAATGTGGGACAGGATTTTAAAATTACTAGCTCAAGTAATATGGGACGCAGGGAGTATCTCTTTAAAACAATAAATTTTCTTACAAGGATATTAATTTTATAAAAGTTATACCCCAAAGTGAAAATTAGTTTTCCCGTACATTCCTCAATTGTTTTTGGATCTCTCATAATCACATTCGGGAGTGTATTCTTACACATTCTGCCCCTTAACTTGTGGCAAGAACTGCCATTGCCAGCATCTTTGTAGCCAATCAGGTAAAACTGATTTTGGATAGCTGTTGCGAATTGCTTCCGTGTGGTAACCGGGATTCTTTGCTAAAAGCCAAACCTGGTGTATATGCTTCCCACCAAATTTGGGCATGTTCATCAAGTCTTAGTCTAGCGAAACTTATCCGTTGCTCTCCAGTAAATCCCTTGGTGCTGAAATAAACCTCCAAAGACTTTAGCCAACCATCCAACTTCCGTGGGACTAAATCCTTGTACGTAGGGATTTTGATTCTTGCCTCTTTTGATGGAGAATTGTCTACGAAGCCGCTCTGTTTTTCTGCATTAGAGTTCTCTTATTCTGTATTCGAGGTTGACTCAGAACTTTCTGGTGGTTTGGAATGCGTAGATTGTAACCCTTCTAGCATCTCCATCATACGGTATCCACTTTTTTCTGCATTGTTTTCATCTCTTCCTCAATTTTCTCCATTGTGTCTCCTTGTGGTTTTTTTGATGATGAAGCATATGCTTTCTTTTTCCTATCAATATTAGGCTTAATGGTAAAACCTTGATACCCTTGAATCAAAGCTCTTCATTCATCGCCTGAAACATTGCTTACTTACCGTTTGCGCTCTGATACCACTGATCAATATCTGGACCCCAATATGATGAGACAATAGCTACACAAGAAGAAAAATAGAACTAATAGATTTCAATTGAAACTTTAATTTTATTGCTTAATTGGAAAGAGTTTTACAACCTTTTTCTTCAAGGTTTTCTCTGCCTTAGGAGTTATCTTTCTCCTCGGTTTTCTCTTACTAGTTTTCTTTCTTACTAGTTTTCTTTCTCTCTGCCTATAGGTACTCATCTGCCCTTATTTATAGGTTAGACCTACTTTTATATACTATTCATTCTGGGAATAGAAACTCCCTTATGTTTGCCATCTTCTAAAAGTAGGATTCCTAAGTTTTCCTTGTAGGATTTGGAAGCTACTTCTAGATAGAAGAAGTACTCTCCTATATCTAAACCTAGGTATAGGGTATTTTGATGGGCCTGTACGAAAAAACGAATCAGTGCATAAAAATAATGGCGGAGTACCAAAATTGGCTTTTTGTTGAAAAATCATATAAGCAGGTTCGAATAGTTGACCGTGCTTACTATTGGTATCTCAAGGAAATGTATTTAGTGCTTCTTTTTGTTGAGTATGGTAAGTTTCTATGGAAAAGTGTTAGTAAAATTAGCTAAATGTTTTCTAGCCTCCTTAGAAAACGCTTCATTTCACTAGTGTCTCTTGAACTTCTCATATGATGGTCTATATGTTGTGGGGAAGAGGATTCCCACTTTGAAAGAATCAATGTGCGCACGATGAATGCATATTTGTTTAGCAACGTAAGCTCCCTGGGGTTATTCTGATGTGGGCTAACAACCATTTTATGAATACTGAAAGAAAAAAAATTCTAGCACGCATTGACATGCATACCAATGGGTACCTATATATTCTTCTACCTAACTTTTTCTCAGATTATTTAACATGAGGTTAGTTGATCCACAGGTACTTGCCACTAAGTCTCCCGGACTTCTAAATTTTCATGAGGATCTTTTTAGCTTGGAGTCAGCATCAAAGGTTCATAATATTTGTAATTTTCTGTGGTTATCACAATTTCATAAAATTGGATTACAAATCAAATTATTTGAATAACAAATCATTGCCATGCGTTAACATTGCAACCCGGGTGCGACACAGATACAATTGAAGTCCTTAGCAGAAGAGATGCAAGCCATTGTCAAAGGTTTAGAAAAGGTTAAACAGGAGCTGAGTGCATCAGAAAATGATGGTCCTGTGACAGAAGGTTTCCGTAAGGTTTAAATCTGATCTTGTCTTTAATTCTTGCACCATGTTATAACTAAAACAGATTGTATATAATTCCAGAACTACCCTAGCAGTACACTTCTATGGCATAGGTAGAGTAGGATTCAAGTACTTGATCCCCTAAAAGCTTGCATGAAGCTTCAAAGAAAAATTATGATAATTGTTGATTGTTTCACTTACAAATTATATGTTGTTGTTTAGACATTGAAAGAGTTCATTGGTACAGCTGAGAAAGACGTTACCTCGTTAACATCTCTATATGCAGGAGTGGTATGTGAATTAACTACAACTATCTCCTTGATTGTTGATGTTTCCATCGCCCTTGTCTTTCTGATGTTTTTTCTGCAATAATGTTTGGTGGGTGGACAGGGTAGAAATGCAGATGCACTTGCCCTTTATTTTGGTGAAGACCCTGCCCGTTGCCCTTTTGAACAAGGTACAGTTTAGATGTTACAAGCTCTGAACTTTATGACTCTTTGATGCCTGAATTCATTGTACAGAGCGATTTGTTAGGGTCTAGGAATTTGTTAGAGTTCACAAAACCTTTACCAAATACCATTGATTTCAACTACTAACTTTTTATACCTGTGGGATACCTGCTCTGATAGGCAGAGGCAGTTTTTCTTTGACTGTTCTGGATCTAAAGAGGAATGGGTTATATATGGTTCCGGACCTTCCGGTAAACTAGTGATAAAAATTGGGGAAAAAAATGAAAAATGGGAAGAGAGAGAAAAAAAAAAGTTTGGTCTGGATGTCACCTCAAAGGTTCATAGTATTTGTAATTTTCTGTGGTTATCACAATTGCATTTCGGATGTTCATACCATTACTATTTTCTAATAATGTGCTAGTAGATTTGTGAATGATCAGTCTCTATTAATAATGTGCTGGTCAGATTTGTGAATGATCACTCTCTATTTCATGTGTGCCATGTGATGGACTATAGATTGTAATCATTTATAATATTTTCTGGGCCACCCCTCTTAATTCTACAGCAACATATTATAAGTTTCTCGTTTAACATTCTTGGATTCGTTTTTCTTCTCATTTTCATAAAACTCATAGTTGAGGAAGAATTTGTTGGTTGGTGTAAATAAATGTTAGTATATATAAACTCATCTTGATTCCCGACCTTTCTATGGTCCCCAGGCTTTATCTTATCCTACAGTCTTTCATTGTTTGTCCTTTCAATGTGCTGACGCTTGGATTGATCTCTCTCTCATCTTCTGAACTGCAGTTACTGCAACTCTACTCAACTTTGTGAGGTTGTTTCGAAAAGCACACGAGGAAAACTGTAAACAGGCTGAGATGGAGAAGAAGAAAGCCGCCAAGGAAGCTGAAATGGAGAAGGCAAAGGGTCTTAACCTAACAAAGAAAAGTGAAAAACATAGCTAAAATGGTTTTCTCTGTACTCCCACGTTGAACTCAAGTTCCCACCAATCAACAGGGTCCAAGACCATGCTTGTACCGAAAGATCACGAAGCTTACACTGCTGCCACAGGCTTGCCGATTATTGCCAGGATTCTCTAATCGGTAAGCTTTCTGTGAGGATGCAAGATAATGGCAACAAGGGAGCTACTCTGGTTAGCATGAACTAGGTCGTGAAGTGCATATAGATTACACATACACGTAGGAAAGGGTGTACACAATGAAGGAACCCTTACAATGAGAGACAGGTATGATAATGACTCAACTGCATTTTGTGACCATGATCAGTCTCTTGCATCAGTTTGGACATCCAGAGGAAATGTCCAATGGTTCTTATCCAAAACAAAGAAAGAACAAAGAGAATAGAGAAACGTCCCAAGTTTAGAAATGCCTTTAGAATTGATGGGACCAAAGATATTTGGATGGTTCCTTTTGAGGTTCCATAAAATGATCTGATCTGCCTCTATTCTTGGTTTACAAACCGAAACTGGTTGCATTTTAGGTCTCGAACAGAAAGTTCTGCCATTTACGTTGTGATTGAACATGAGTCACTATGCTTTGGTAGACACCTTTGAGAAACCAAAGATTACCTTCAACTGTAAAGCGCAAATTAGGATTATATCTTCTAACACTGTACAGAGCTCTAACCTCCTTTCCCCAGGCGAGAGTATTTTCATGTAACATAGACTGGTTCTTTGGATATTCACAATTGACAGGAGACAACGCAAGAAGCCTCTGTATAAATTAAAGATAGTGGAAGAAATGAGACGCAAGAAGCCTCTGTATAAATTAAAGATAGTGGAAGAAATGAGAATGCAAGTTTAGGTGTTTTAGAACAGATAAGTAAAGGTTCGTAGGAGTCGATCAGATAGCGCTGTAGAAAGTTACTTGTTTCTTTAGTCTCTTTCTGTAACTTGCCGTTCTTTCTTCAAAATTTTGTTAGATTTCTGCCCATCTAAACAATGTGGGCACACATATTATATAGTAGATTTTGTTCATTCAGTTTCAATGAGCTCTCGCTTAATCAAATCTTGATATAGCACCAATTGTTAGTTGTTCTATCTGCTTATTGAATTCGTCCTTAAATTATCTTGGTAAGTAAAAGTGTAGGAACTGATTATAGTCCTGTATTCTGAGCACTACCACGAAAGCCTGGGAAGAAATTTATCCAAGTGAAGACGATGGTTTATACATCTAGAAGCAGGCTACAATGAAGCTCAAACTAAAGCATTCAGATTATGCAGCAGGGGATTACGTATGGGGTATATTCACCACAGGTATTAATTTCCTTTCTCCATTTATGCAGTGCCTGAGCTCACTTGATTTGCCATGGTATTTGTTAAAGTTTTATGCATGGTGTCAGTATCAACCTTATGCATGCAGACTACGTAGGTGAAGGGTCTGTGCCAAATGAAAGTTTTAGAAGATACGACACTTAACAACAGGTTTCTCAAATTTCTCTTGCATACACTCAAATTCCTTCTGTGGAATTGCCTGCACAAATTTATCTACTCACTGCATAACCATGTTGTGATTTTAGATTGGCCTCACTTTTTAGTATGATGCATTAATTAGAGTGAATGTGTTAACATTATTTATTTTCAAGCACGCAAGATGATACCATCTGTGCGCTTTAGTGACTTTTTTAAGTGGTTCAAGAATGAAACTTCTGCAGGTTTTTTCGTTTTCTTAAAGGCGTTCTTCTTTTGGGTTTAGGCAGAACTTGATTAGCTTAAGCAGGGGTCTTGTACACATTTCTTGTTTTTCATGCCTTCTACTTTTCTGTTATTAGAATGCATGATGATGAATGCCACTAAATTTCTGCTTTCAATACTAACAGTTTGTTAGAGGAGAGCATAATAATTATGATCTCCAGTCATCTGTGTACAAGTCTGTTAGATTACTTCAGATCATGCATGGGATTGTTGTGGCCTGGGAAATCTCTCTTTGATTTTTTTCTGCTGGCCCATTTTGTTAAATAGGAAGAATATATGTTGCAGAGGATGCATTGTATTCCCACTATGAAAACACCTGAGTCGGTTGTGGATTTGAACGGGAGTAAACGTTAAAGTTCTCCGGAGGCGGTGAATAAGACTTGGACTCCTTGAACTCTTACCACGTTTGTCATTTTATCGGAGTTCCAGGGGATGAAAACTCATCCTCCGGGAATAAATGACAAAAGAATAAGAATATTGTTGTTAGTATTAGAAGGGAAAGAAATTGACAAACAAATTAATGAAGTCAACCAAGTCATTTGCCTACATTAATTGTATTTTAGTATAAACATATTCAGAATTTACCCTAAAATTAACTCTTCATTGTCGCGTTGAAGCTCTGACATCATCAACCATCAATTTGATAAATGGGTCTTGTTAACTTTGTGTGTCTATGCACAAGCTAAGAGCCTTTAAATATTATTATTTTTACCTTGCATTTTTCAATTTCAATGGAAATTGTAGAAAATGCTTTTACCAATTTTACCCTTCAATATTTAGTTACATAAATCACCATTATGCACTAAGTAATCTCTTGGGTGGCCGATCTTATCAATGCAAACTCTTCTCTTGTTTATATACAGTCTCCTCTCTCAGATTCTTCAAACAGAACATTAATTTTCCCTTTAATTGTTTTGATTGAGCAAACTAGTTTCAGTTTCAATTTTAATTTGAAAAAAGTCTAACAGACCGAAAATAAAACTAATCCAAAACTAATCAACCCCTAATGTCTCACACACCACTAACCCCCCTACTAATCCACCATTAGCACCTAAACTAATCCCTGCTAATGTGTCTACCCGGACCCAATTAGTTTTGGGTTAGTCTACTTTTCTGTCCGGGTAGAATCATTGTTTTAATTTATAATTGTACGGGTTGTTTTCAGTCTCTATCAAAGAGTAATTTCATGGATTTGGAGCGAAGCTACTTGTTGAACACCAAAGGTGAACACCAAACTTAGACACCAATAGGTGGCAATCACCTATTGGTTCCTCCCCTCCCAACCCACACCCCCATAGAAATACAGGGCCCCATGTATGGAAATGATCCAATCGGTTCATGACACCTATTGGTGTCTAAGTTTGGTGTTGACCTTTGGTGTTCAACAAGCATTTTCGGATTTGGAGCGTATAAAAGTAAGGATGCAGCAAGATGCATGGAGAATGAAGTAGGATTTGAGGAAGATGGGTTCAAAAGTATTGTTTGCTATGTTTAATTTATGAACAAAACGAGAAAGACTATCATTTGAGTGACATACAAAACAGACAAGAGAATCTCTAATATGCTAGACCCAACAATTGGAATATTAGTGGGTGACTAACTGATTGATCTAATATTTCGAAGGTTATATAAAGATTGCAATTGATATCTACTTATTTTTTTATTTTATTATTTTAAATAAAAAACAGGTAGTCTCTTTATCTTCCTTATCTTGAAATTCCATCGTCATCTCATCTCCGCCCAAACCAACTGAACTCTTTTTTTTTTTTATAATAAAACCTTAATATAGAACTAAGAAAATAAGACATAGGGTTGTTCTCGCCTAGCGAGATTGAGGCGTGCCTCATTAGCTATTACATCAAAAAGAAAGCATGGAGGAGATTGCTTCATTAAAAGGTTTTCAGTTGCATGTAGCTTTTGAACTAAAGCTAATGCACTTAGATTTGCCTCCTTAGAAATTAAATTAAAAACACATCCTTTACTTTGCCTTAACCTTTCAAGGACCAGTTTCCCCGTATTGTTCCAAAGAGATCTAGTTTGCCACCGCTTTCCGCTTGTTTCTCCCTTAATTATTCCTTGAATAGCTTTGCTTTGGCCCTCAATTTCTATATTAACTTCAGTGAGTTCCATTCCCCAATTGAGTGCCGCAGTGACTGCAATGATCTCCCCTTCATCCCTACTGAGCGCTGCCATAGTCTGAGCTCTCACTTCCCTGCAAAAACCATTAGAATCTCTAGCAATTAGTGCATAACAAATAGACTGGTTTCCTGGTTTCCACTTAACAGCCAGGTTAGTTTTAATCCTCATTTCACTTGGTGCTAACCAAGTTGTCTGAACATCCCTAACCAAAGTTTGTTGTTGTCTAGTTAAATTTCTTTTTGGTCTATTATTGTCTATCCAAAAGTTTACAGCCCTTTTCATCACAGCCAAGGGTGATTGGTTCTGACCCTTATAAACCTTTTCACATCTTGCCTTCCATATGTGCCATATCATAGCAGCACAGAAACCACTCCAGGATCCTTGATTCGAGTCCCATCCTGCTGGTTCATTCTCCCAGCTGATAATCCAATCTTTCATTGTTGGTGTTTCTATACCTTGAGGGAAAGGACTAAAACCAGAGGCAAACCAAGTTGCTCTAGCAAAATGACACTCTATCAACATATGTTCTAAGGTTTCATTACTTCCTAAACACATATGACAGACGTTTGGCACATCTATGAACTTGGAAATTACTGTTGTGCAAGATACCATATTTTGCATACACTTATATGCAAAATTCCTAGCTCTAGGGGCTGTTTGAATAGCCCACAACTTATCCCAGTGAGAGTTTTGAATAACAGTGAAGTTGGTTAAAGCATTATATAGGGATTTAGTTGAAAAATTTCCATCTGTTTCTTGCATCCATCTGGGAGTGTCCCTGCTATTATGGTTAGTTGTTAAGCTAAGGATTGCATCAGCAGTCCTTCTATCAAAAGAATTTCTAATCAGATTTGACTTCCAAGAGTGAGTTGACTGATC